>VZTZ01048587.1:149562-267417 GCA_013400955.1 Drymodes brunneopygia | reverse complement strand
TGTCTCAGGAGCGGCCCCGATCCGTGCGGGGCGCAGGGGCCGGGCAGCCCAACTTGTGTAAGAGCGCGGCCCGGAGCCGCTCCTCCGCCGCGCCCCCGCTGCCTCCGCCCTNGAGCCGAGCAGCGCCCCCGGCCCGGCCGCCCCTCCGGCGGCTCTCGGGGATGGATCCCGCGGGCTCGGGGGTGCGGCCCGGCGTGCGGGAGAGCTGCCCTCAAGGGCCGGGACGTGACAGCTGCCTAAATCGCAGTGCTGGCCCCAGCTGATGCTTTATACCCAGAGGCTGCAAAGTTTTCGGGGGTTTGGTCGCGGCTATTCCGCTGTCGCTCCGGGACCACCGCACGTACAGAAGGGGAGACCCCCCCCTCCGGGGCAGGCACGCAGAGCCCGCGGGCTGCTGGGCTTCTGTTTTCAAGTCTTAACTTGTCACCAAGGACCGTGCTGCCTGGTTGCTGCAATCCATATAGTTGGATATCCGAGACAGAAGGGAGAGAAAAAGTCCCCTGCCCTTTCCAAACCTTCGCGTTCTTGTGTCTTATGCGAAACAAACGATGGTTGTTCATGTGCCGTAGTCAAAGACCGTCCTGCACAAGCGGTAAAAACCGGGCCGACAAACTTGTGTGAAACACACAGAGGTAGGTGCGCTCTGCCAGCACAGCACGTGGCCCGGAGATGCGCTGTCACCTCACGGCCACCCCGGCCCCGGCCACACCTCTGCGTGTCCGAGCCTTGGGTCAGCGGTGCTGTCACCCTGCCCGCAGCAGAGCGGGCAGCAGGGGTGTCACACACACAACACGCACAGACAGGACTGGGCTGCAGGGGTGTCACACACACAAACACACACACACGGACAGGACTGGGCAGCAGGGGTATCACACACACACACACAGACAGGACTGGGCTGCAGGGATGTCACACACACACACAGACAGACAGGAGTGGGCTGCAGGGGTGTCACATACACAGATCTGGGCTGCAAGGGTGTCACACACAGAGACAGGACTGGGCTGCAGGGATGTCACACACACACACACATACACAGACAGGATGGGCTGCAGGTGTGTCACACACACAGCTGGCACAGGACAGATGCTGAGCTGTCACTGACACCAGGTGCAGAAGGGACCTCTTTGACCTCCAGCCTCCCACAGTGGAAGTCATAGACCTCTTTCTCTGAAGCCATTTAACTGGCATCAGATGCAAGTAAGTGCAGTTGGAATGATGCCTGAAATAGTCCTAGTGGTCATAATAAATCCAAATAGAAAATTGCCATGTTATGTTATTAGATCTTTGAGAAAAATCTTTTCCATGACCAGTCCAGTTCAGACATGTGCTTTATCCTAGCTAACACCCTCCTGCATCTCCAAAAAGAAAGATGTGAACACCCAGGTTCTAACTACAAAGGCAGAAAAGCACCATATATTTGTGAAATAGTTCACCTGTCCTATTAATACAGCAGTGATAAACAACAGTACGAAGTCAAAAGATAAATGTGTTATCTTGTCTAGTCTCCCAGCAGAACATTCTATAGCATAATCTTAAATCTAATTCAGTTTTAAATACTAGGGGTATTTATTCTTGATATTTTACTTTGTATTTTCTTACTAGAGAATTCAAAAAGACCAGCAACAGGTCACAGAGCTCCTTATATTCAGAGCTCTGTTAGGCTGAGCTTACTTGCAAAGACCACCAACAGCTATAATTTTTCATCCAAATAAATCTCCCAAGCCATGCATGAAGAGCAAGTTACAAACATTACATTTATATACAAATTAATATAATAGAGCTCCTGCCAACAACTTACTCCTGTTCTGAATAGGATTTTCTTTTAAATAAATTAAAAATAACCACACTTAGAGATTGCCATAAGTGCTTTTCATGTCATCACTTGCTCGCTGCCAAGTGTTGATGTTCATCAGTCTCCTCTCCTCTTTTCTATTCCTCCTTTGTACTATTTAAGAGAAGAAAAATCTGGTATTTTGGCCATACATGGCTGATGCCTATGCAGTAGAATAAATTTGGAACAGAGAGAAAACTTGGATGTTGTGTCTTAACCAGCTGCAATCTTTTTTTCTGCACTAAAGAATTACTTGCTCTTTGTATCCCCCATCGTCTCCTGAAAAATAGATTTTTTTATTTTTTTGCTAGATTTCCTTTGGTCTTTTTTCTGTACTGTGCCATATGTACAGTGCAGCCTCTGTGTACGTGGGTGTTGAGCAGTCAGGCTGTCAGTCACTGCTGCAGGCACAGAGCTGGGGGGCTGCAGCGTGGGATTCAGCCAGCACCTTGTTCAGGGAGGTGCCCACCCCACACATCCCAGTGACCCTGACAGTTCTCAGGGCAAGCACAGGGCCTTGGAGGAGAATTTGGGGTGAGGTCCTGGTGATGGTTTGATTTTAGAACAGCTGGAGTTTTGCACTGGAATTGACAGCAGCCCAAATGTTCAGCTTGCTCCCCTCATTACCAGAGCTCACACTGCCCCGGGCTGCAGCTGGCACAGTCAAGCTCCCTGCAGCCCCTGCCCACTGCTGGGGCTGCCCGATTGTTCCAGCCCAGTGGGATGCAGTTTGCTTTATCTCCAGGGCTCCACAGTGCTGATGGAACACAGATGTTTAAAGCACAGCCCATTGCAGGGTTTGCACTCCTCGTGCAGTGCTCTCCCTGCATTTTGCTCTGTCCCAGTGGAACGGCACCCCTGCTATTCCTGGGCTCACATGGGCGTGCAGGAGGCCACCTGGAGCACCCCCACCATCCACCATACACACGTGGCTTCCAACAACCAGCTGGAGTCTGGCTCCAACATCCCAGCAGTCTCATTTCCTTTAGTAGCCCACTTAAAACTCGAGTCTCGAAGGAGGCAGAAATATTTTTTCTGTATTCATTCTGAACATGTTGTCACAATAGCATCTTCATATTCCTTTGGTGCAAACAGAAAGCTCTTTCTGTGTGAGCAGTGCAAGATGTTAGCTGTACTTTAAAGCAAACAAACAGCAAAAACCACCACACCTCTAAGAACATTCAGCTCTGCAGCCTTGGCTCCTACAAGTCTCCCACACCCATCTATTACTGCTTTGCACTTGAGCTGTCTGTAGGGTCAGAAAGCTTTGGTTTTCAGAAAAGGTTACTCATGAGACAGATTCCTATTAAGAACATTAAACAGGTCTTCATGATTCTGAAAAAATTATATATTGTGGTGCAAAAGAAGAAAAGTTACATTCTTACTAGCTACTGAAATTTCCAGTTTTCCTGTACAGCTGACTAGTGGCATTCTCTCTCTTGTCCTACAGAAAAGCTTTTGAGAACTGAACAGGTAACCTTAAAATAGGAAATTGTTCTCATTTTTTAATGTCCACCTATAGAGAGGTTGGGTTTCAAAAAAACCCTCTTCAATCGAGTAATGGTCTCCTTCTCCTCAGCTCTTTCATAGTCATCCTGCCACATGAAAGAATGATCCCCCATGTCATCTTTCAGAGTGACATTTCACAAAAATTCAGGTCATCACCAATAGAAATGATTTTGCAGTGAGTTTGGAGATTCTGCATATAGGAGAAAAAAGGTGTCAGACCTTCATTTGGTGTGCCTTGTCCTAGGTTCCCTGGCTGAAACAGGCAGGAATTTGGCCATATAACTTTTATGTGATACTGATTTCAGCCTTTATACAAGCCACTAGGTCACAACGTGGATTTTCATGTTTGTTTTAATGGAACTGTTGTGTTCCATTAAAATACTAGTAACATATGATAACCAGAGGCTAAATTGCCTGGATGGTCTCTGAAACAATACAGATTATCCTCATGGAGTTTAACATGCTGTGGAGAGCAAGCTGTTGCTGGTCCCTTCTCTGGGTTTCCTTCCACAGAAGTCAAAAGACATTTGGCCTAGGGAAGAGAGCAGCTTGTACTCCAAGTAGAGATCTAAAGTGGTGACAGGGGTTTGGGGTTTTGGGGTGGTTTTTTTTAACAACTGACAGTGTGAGCCCTACAACTTTGTATAATGGCAAGGATAACAAAATAAAGATGCCTTATCACCAGGCTTGCATCCATCAGGGCAGTGGGAGCCTGATTGTGACATCTGTACATCTTCAACAGAGCCAAGATCTTACCCTGGAACTCCTAGCACAAAAATGTTAATGCATTTTAAATTATTTGATAAATTATCCAAGCTTTACCCTGGACAATAAATATATACTTAGTAAAAAACCCAATGGATTTAAACATTATTTACTGGTGTAAAACGACCTCTACAGACATGAATAATTTTTCTAGAGCTGTAGTATTATTTGATTTGCAATGCTTAGCAAGTGATTTTTTCTGCAAATTATTTATCATGCTATGTGAAATGTCTGTAGTTTTGTGATGTTAATCTTTGAAGCCTGTTACGTTTTAATCACTGTTCTACAGTTAAATGCCATTGAAGAGCTAATATATTCTTGTAAATGCAAAATGAATTAGAAAGTGTAATGAAGACATTGAAGAATTATTATTTGGGGCATCAGTAATATATGATATATAGTACAAGTAGGCATTGTTTAACCTCTTGCAGCATCATACCAGCCATTTGAAAAATTTTTATTACAATTAAAGGTATACTTTGCCTCAAGGAACACTGGTATGAGGAAGGAGGGGTTTGGTTTACCAAAGCCTTGTTTTGATTCTACACAGAAAGTTCCAAATCAGATAAACTATAATATTTATTAGACTTCAGACAAGCCAGAAGAAGTGGTAGATAATGTTCTAGGTATGAAAACTAGAACAAAGACTTTAAAAGCAAAATTTTTTTATGAAGTTCTTTCTAGCAACTGTCTAATAAAGGGCTCTCCCTTCCCTTTCTGCTGGAAAACAAAGGGAAAACAAAACTGATTGAAAAAAGGCTGGATGGACAACAGACATGAACTCCCATGCTATGGGAGCCCTGCACCAAACTGTTACAGGATCACCCTGCAAACTGAGACAAGCACAAGTCCAGGTCTCTCTGCCAAGAGAGCGGGCAAGAGACACTTTGGGATGAGCAGGCAGCAGCAGCCAGGGCAAGGATGTGAGCCAAGAGCCTGCTTGGGTGAATTGTTTTTTTAGTGTTCCCTCCAGGAATCACCTGGGCTGGGATTTGCATACAGACCCCTCATTAGCACAGCAGCTGTCAGTCAGGGAGCCTGGGCCAGCAGGAGGAAAAAAAGAGTAAAAACTTCAAAGGGAAAAAATTGTAATCACACTGTGATGATAGTAAAGGCCATAAATAATCTCACTTTTGTCAAGCTGACGAGACACCTTGGACAAAGTTGAACAAGTCAAAATTTTCAGGCTTCTGTTCTTAAAATCAAGTGGGACTATGAACTTCATGAAGCACTGGGTGGAAGCCCAAGCTCACCTGCTTGTGCAAGATCATGACCAAGCTGTTCCCCCCACCTGATGCTGCTAGCAGTCAGTGAGCACTCCTATTATGTGGATATGGATAAAGAATTTATGATGGCAGAGTAAGTTCATAAGTAGGAATATGAAGCAATTTCTACCACACAGCAATTATTGGCCATTTCTGTCTGCCTTGCCTAAATTTGGGGATGAGACTGAGTTCTATTTAAAGTGATATTTTGGCAGCAGTGAATGACCTGTACAAAACAACGAGTGCATCTCCTCAAAAATTCACACTTCCCCTTTGAAGAAATAAATCTTTTAGCCTTTCATCTCCTCTACAGCAAAGAGTAAAAGTCATGGTGGGAAGGGTAAGTCACTTTATTTAGCTGGTAACTGAACAATCAAGCTATAAATTCCAGGTAAAAAGGACAACAGAAGGCCAGATAGATGAGAGAGTTTTCCTGAAAACCTGGCCTGACTGAGGAGCCTTTGGTACCTGCATTCCACCCACAGCATCAGCCCTCCCAGGAGGGTGGGAGAACCCTGTAACTTTCTAAGAGACCTCACTGGTTTATCTGGTAAACTAAGCAGGAGCTGGCTGTGAGCCCAAGCAGTGGTGCACAATCCTCTAAACTGTTTATCTATTAATACACTCCCTGGCACTGTTTCAGCCCATGCCAGATAGCCTCCCACTAAATGTCCTGGCATGAGACAGAGCAGAACAGTGGCCAGGATGAATTAAACAACATTTGGAGTGTGGGAAAGAATTCAGCCTGCATCCAGATGGCAGTACAATGCCTGGGCAACAGGTTGTGCCCTGGTTTGTTTACAGACAGACCCTGTGGTCAGAGCAGGCTGCAGAGGCTCTTCACTGTTGCTGTGGCTGCTGGTGCCCTGCTCCAGCCTGTCCAGGCTGTTGGAGCTCCTGGGGACCCTGCTCAGGGCAGCTTCCCTGGGCTGAGACCTGGGTTTGGAGCCTTGCCTGATTAAAAGTGTGTTATTTGCTGTTTGCTGCAGAAACCTCTCTGCCAGTTACATCATGGGAGGTCATTTCATGGGCTGACAAGAGCAGCTGGAGGAGATTCATGGGAGGCTCAGACTTGCTGCAGTAACTACAACTGTATATCCAAGGCTCAAACATCATCTTGAGAAGCCAAGCTGAGCTCACACTCTGGCTGGTAGCCAGTGGGTTTTTCTGCTCTTTAAGGCAGACATCTTTAATGGAAAAGGCTGAGAAGGAGCAAGAGTCACTTTGATGTCTTTTCAGTGGTCACTAATCCCTCCTTGGTACAGATGCTGGTTTGTGTCAAGGTTTAGCAGCTGGTTCTCAGCTGCAGAGGAGCAGGCTGAGCAGTCCCTCTGCACAGGTGTAGATTTTGGCTGACATCTGTTGATATAACAACACAAAATAGAGCAGGAGGATTATGCCCTCTGTGAAACAAACACTTCACCATGGAGACATTCTCTTAGGTCTTCTTACTGGTGCTAGTTTAATATGAAAGGTAATCTTCTGAAACACTAATAGTAAAAATTAGCAGAATGCCTCACTTATCACCAACTCATTTCTGGCATTAATTTTGTTTATCCAAGCAGTTTGTGTTGCAGGAAAAACTGAATTCTTTCTTTCTTTCTCTTTGAAGAAATGTATTAACACTATTACTGTGTTAGTGTTTCCTTCCCAAATAGTTTTCCATTTACTTTTAGAGCTTATAGTTTACATGGTCAAATCACTGACAGATGCAGATCAAACAAATACAAGTTTCTTAGACTTTTCAAAGTCGGGGGTATTTTTTTTTTAAATTAAGATAACAATCTTTCAGATGATTTTTCCAACAAAAGCTCTGTGCCATGTAGTGTTATGCCAGGTGAATGTAGCTTTTGTTTACTTGCATTCAATTTTAGCTTTGTGTTTTTGTGCATCATTTCCCTCTAACTCTCAGCAGTGAGAAGGAAGTAGGATAAAGGTATCAAGAGTGACCTTCATGTTCACTTCAAAGCAAGTTATAGTTAGTGCCTCACTATTTTTATTCATTATTAATCATCCTTCCTGTTAGGAGGAATGTTTACTAGTAGATACAAAAGTAATCAGTACAGTCATCATGATGCACAGCTACTGGGTTCATTAGAAAGTGATTGGTGAGGAAAAATATTGACTGGAATTACAGGTTTAAGAATGGGGTAAAAAGTTCAAGCTTAAGAAGATATAAAGACCACTTCCACAAACTTTGTGTAGTGTGTCCCCTTCTTACCCCCTTGGACTAACTGGTGCTCTTTAAATCCACCAGGGTCTATATCAGAGAAGTTTCTGTTCAGTGATTAAACCTCACCTGTATCAGACTCTAGCTTCTATTGTACAAATCCAGCCTGACCTCAGCTGAGGTTTCTCTGGCTTCTCTCTTACCTGCATTTGTTTTTAAGAGTCTATTTCTATACCAGTTCTTAACGGCCAATATCAGATTATCCTGCATAAGAAGGAAGGATGTAACACTTTGCATCCTTGGGGCAGATATAGCTGAGTGTTTACTCTTGCCTGCAGTCCTGTCCACTCCTCTCCCCCCAAACAAAACAAACCCACAACCGAAGGCAAAAGCAACAACAGGAAAAGAAAACAACCACCAAAACCCCCCAGACCTGTACACTCATCCAAAACAGTCACCACTGGCATTTCTCTGCAAAGCACTTCCACTTACAGAAATCATACAGAATTGATGGAAAGCCAAGAACAAATTGTCTTAAGGACAGATGAATACCAATGTTTTCCACAATGCCATGATTTAACTGCATAGTTTGGATTGAATCAGCTGCTGGAGGGCTTAGAGCAGTCCCAGTACTGAGCTGTTAATCAGCTGCCATCCATTTATCCTCCAGACCAGATCTCCTGGGGTTCTGAAGCCAAACTGTGAGCTAGGGCTCCTAACTGTTGGTATCATTGACTTCTGCACAACTTTCTCTTGAACTTGTTGGTTTTACTCTGTGCTGACTAAAGCCTATTTAGGAACAGCCAGAAAAGAGCCACTTTCAGGGTTATGTTGCCAAGACTTGTGCTGGTAAAAATGGATATTTCCACTCCTTCAGGGGCAGTGAGTGTCACTGCCTGGGAGGACAGGCAGAAACTCCTCCTGCTTTGAGAAAAAGCAGGTGCAGAGGTCCAGGAATGTCCAAAGTCTCCTTGCACCCTCACTTTACCTGCCCCTGCCACCAAAGAGGCTAAGGCCCTTGCAGCAAGGCAGGTACCCAGATTTTTGGCTATATTCTCCATCTTCTAACCTCTAGAATACATTTTAATTATCTTTTTTCATATCTGTTCTCATATCTGACACTAATAATCTGTGTTCCTTCTCCAGATACCCACATCTTTGTAGCATATGACTGATCTCTCACTTCTCTGTGCCCCAGCCAATATGCTGTTCTCCTCAAGCCTCAGTTCTTCCAGTATTTATCTGATTCTCCTTCCTTAACTGATTTCTCCTCAAATGCTCTTGGGTTTATGATTTCTACCACTAAAAAGGGAGTAAATGCTGTCATGTTATATTTCAAGAAAGGGGAAATTGATGGAAGTAAGTTGTTGACTTCTCTTTGAAATTAAAGGTTCTAGAAACAGGAACTAAGCTGCCTCCTCTGGCAAACAAAAAATACAGACAGTGGGCATGCAATGGAGATCAGGAAAGTTAATTTGATTTTGAAATACTGAAACAGGTAGATGTAATATTTGCCAGAAAGTGAGAACACAACAGTGACTTCACAGATAACAAGAGCTTCCCAGCTATTTCCAGAATGCATTCCTGAACAAACAACTCCTTAAGGAAACAGTAAATCCTCACCCCTGTAAGTTCAAATCATTGGGCTTCAGCAGCAGACCAGGGGAGAGTTGCACCTGTCACCAGGCACAGCAGCCTGTGAGTGTCACTGGCCAAACCAGGTCAGGGGAGGACACTGTTTTCTAGTGACACAGCTTAATTACAAGGAGTAAAGGAAAGAGAGCCTTGCCATTTTGCACAGTGTTGTGTTGAGCCACAGAATGCAGCTCTCCCTCACACGAAATTACAAATATGTGTTTCTTAAAAGGTGACAATATACTTTCACTAAAAAAATATTAGAAGAGAATTCACACAAGTTGCCTCTAGAAAGCAATCAGAAGCTTTTAACAGCTGTAAAAAGGCAGTGAGGGTGAAAGATGCTTCTGTAAACTAAACTCTTCTTCAGTTGGGACAAGAATGTCTCTTTCAATTTTCTTCTGCCAATGAGGCAAGGATGAGAGCCCAGAAATGCCCTGAGGGAGGCTTCAGGGAAAGGGCTGAAGCACAGGAATTGCCAAGTGGGGACAGGCTCACCAGAGCACCAGCACAGCACCTACATCCACCTCTCCACTCTGCTCCTGTCCTGCCTGAGCTGAATCAAACTAAAATGGGCCAAGGGTGCCCTTTGGAGGGTCAGCAGCCACCCTGACACTCAGGCTTCATCTCCCATCACCAGGGAAATGGCTCCCATTTCCCACCACAGCATCTCTGGCTCTGTCAGAGCCACCTGACGTGTCCTTGGTCAGCAGCCCCTGGTGTGTGACCAGCCAGGACATGAGAGGGGACACGGGCAGACAAGGAGAGCACAGCTGTGCCCTTCCCCATCTGCCTGGCCCCGTGCAGCAGGACCATCTCCCACTGGCAGAATATCTGTGCAGCTTTCAGAGTCCCAGGAGCTGTGTCTGCACTTGCCCATCCACGCTGGGAGGATGAGTAGCAGCTGCTCCTGCCCTGTGTGGAGCTCTGTGGATTTACCTTCCAGAGCCTCGCCAGGGAAGTGCTGCCTTAGCAACAGCCCAGCAGCATTGAAAAAGAGACAAGTGACGTGTAGGAAGAGAATTTAGGGCGATGGTGGGGGAGAGATTATTCAATGTTTTCCATATTTTCACATAACAGAATTTAATTTCCTTGAAGTTGCTGCAGTCAATGACAAGCAGAAGTGTGCACATGAAATACCTCTGGCTGAGCACCGAAATAAAGCATGACTAGACATCCCAAATAACCCATGCACACTGCAAGAGGTTGTTTAAAAAATAATTATATACTTGTCACTGAAGAAGCTTTTCTATATTTATAATTCCCTTTTCCTCGTACCCTGTCTGATGGAATTCAGGTAGCATGCATGCCATTATGTTAAACAACCAATTCTGGAATACTCCACTTCTTTCCTCTCTTTTACAGGCATTAAAGCAGTAGTTACACTTCTTAATAGGGATTATTTTAGGGACAGTTAAGGCTTAGTCACTTCATCATTGACGAAAATACAAACTCTGCTCATATGCTATTAAAGAGATTGAAAACAAATCTTTAAGTAAGTACTTAGCTTGCTTTTAAAGCAATGTGGTTTCTTTACCATGATAAAGTGATAAAAATACATATGAGATCATAAAGCTCACAGTAATTTTGTTGCTGAGGAAGTTTTACAGCCATCTACTTGAATTCATTTGGTTTGAAACTTGCCTTGGTCTAGCATTCTTTTGAGTTGAAAACATTTTTTATACGAACAGCATGTGATTGAATATAACTAAGCTTCTTTATACATATATAAAGTGGACAAAAAAGATTTTCCCTAAGTAAGGAAATGCTATATATAGCAGAAAAGCTAAAGACTTTCAAGTCACAGACTTCAGTAGGTTTGTTAGCACCATCCCCAGGGAGGCAGAAAGACAAACAATAAAAAAGCAATTTCCTTCACAGGAACATCCAGAACATCAGAAACAGCAAGTAAAGAGAACAGTGTTGTGCAGAGTGGGAGTCATTTATCCTGTTGGTTCACGTTTTTCACTCTGCTAATCATCATTCCCTTATCATGAATGGGAGGTGCACACACTTCAGTAGGTAACACTGACTTTTAAATGTTTTTAATAAATGTCACAACCTGAATAAGCCAGGGAAGGTGTAGCCTCCACAACTCCTGAGATGCACAGTAGGAATAACAGCTCTGGGGAGGAAGGAATGCTGCAGGGCACTATTGTGCCATCAGAATTGCAGAGTTACTGGGGAAAAAGCATTCTCTGCCCTCCAGAGCTGCCCCAGGGAGCACCATGGTCAGGAAACTGCATCCCTTGGGGAAAACAGTGCTGCTGCAGGGGAAAAAACCTGCATCTTGACCTTCTGCAACTTCTTCTCAGACCTTGAGGCTGGCAGAGCTGGACTGTGGTAGGAGTTGGACTAGATGCCATTACTTGATTGTTTCCTTCACTCTTTTATTTTTTTTAGCAGATACACCACAAAAGAGTTGATATTAATGCATACACACAAAATTGGTATTCAAAGTTATTTTCACTTGGGCTCACAGACACAGCTTTCACAATGGCAAGGGGGGGCCAGAAGCTTGTCTACAGCAAATAAAAATTAATCTTGGGACAGCACCTGAGCCATTGAAAGCAGGGGACTGATTCTGCAGCAGCTCAGTTATTTAGGTAGACCAAACATCACAGAGGGAATCTTAGATGGCTGCAGTGCAAGGGTTTAGGAAGGAGACCAGGATGTGCACGGATGTGTCAGATTTCAACAGATGGAAGGCTGATTTGGGGTTTATGTAATTCAGAGCTCTTCTGACAGAGTACTCAGGGACAGACATGCACAGTGACAGAGAATGGCAGTATTTAAGAAGCTTTGCCATGTTTTCAGATGCTCATTTGGAAAAATTTGGAAAGAAAATATTCAAATAAGTTTTTCCTTCATAAAAAAAAATGACAAACATACACAAAAAACCCGAAAACAACAGAAAAACCCAAACAAAACTGAAAAAACTAAAGTGGCAGGAATCCTTTCTGTGTGTGACATCCCAGTTAGGTCTGTGCAGCTGTAGGTCTGTGCACCTGTGCACACTGTGTTCATATTAAACCTGGAGTTCCATATTGACAGGTTTTCTAACAATTCAGTACATTGTAAAAGGCATCTCTAATCTGTGTATCTTTCAAAATACACTTTGCCACTCAGGGTTCCTGTTAAATAACACCTTCCTTAATTTCAAAGCAAATAAAACTGGAAACTTAAGGACACTGTAAAGATACTGGGCTCATTTGTTTGTGCAGCCTCCCATGTGATAACTCTGCAAAATCTGGTGGATAAAGTCCTGGGCTGACAGCAGGATCTTAATGACAGCCTTAAGCAAGTTTTTCAGTTGTGTCTATTTCTCCTCCCATTCCTGATTGTCTGTTTTTATCTTTACTATTTTTAGGTGAGGAATGTTTTTCATTACATTTGTGCAGTAAGAACCCTGAGATGTTTTATGAAAAGCATGTAAATACTAATATCAGTGCAGGGCATGGTCACTCATGGTACTGTCATAGGTATATTATCAGAGGGCTTCCCCACCAGAGAAAAAATCTACACTTCTGCAGTTCACTCATCATCTTAAATGTGAAAGATATGCATTCAATAAGGACTTTCACAAGTTCTTTTATGAAAAAGACTGCAGTTTGTGCACTGCTTTGTCTTAGCCAGACTTGACTTTTTGTCACATTTAACAGATGACTGCAATTATTTTTTTTCAGTAAGCAGTGCTACTGCATATCATAAGACAAAGGAATGTTACAAACAAAAGTAGAAAATTCATATTTTTAGCAATTGAGCTAAAGAGAACACACGTTTTTCTGCTCCATTTTTCCATTTGCTTCTGATTCCAACTGTTTAACTTCCTGGCATTGAAAATATGTTTAGAATCAAAATAGACCCCACAATTTGAAGTTGTCCTGTGTTACTTTGTTTTACTTTTCCCTTCAGTATATTCCTACTGAAATGAGGAAAGCCGTTCACACGAAGAGAATCCACCAGGAAGAGTCTGGCAGCATTGACCTGCTGATGACTCTGGGGTGTTCTTTGGTACAAGTCTTTGCAGGGTGGGATCAAGCACAAAAAAAGATCCTGATCAAGTGACAGGACCCAGGCATTCTTCCCTGGCCTTTGTACCCACACCATGGGGTCACACTGCATCATCCATGAGAAACCTGCTGGAAGTCACAGGGAAAAGTGTTCCCACAGCACCCACAGCCACTGCTTCCTTCACAGCCCGAGTGTCAGCTCTTGCACATGAAAGAGTTTGTGTGGACCTCACATCTTTAACCCACCTACACAATCATCTTCTCAAGGGGTTGCTTGCTGCCAGGCTCTCTTGTGTGCAGGCCAAGGAATATGGACATTTTCCAGTCCTGTCTGTTAAGACATCTCTGCAGGAAGCTGCTTCCTGGGGTGTGAATTTGTGCTTTAGAGCCATCTGCCCTACGCTGCTTCATCCCAGGCAGTGCCTTAGGGGAAGAGATAATAAGCCCTGTTCAAAGGTGACATGGTCTGGTAACCAGGCACTGACCCTCAAATTCTACAAAGCCTGATGAAACCCGGCCTGAAATACAACAAACTCCAGAATCAGATCCAGCCCAAACACAGCTTTTCATTAATAGAGCTCTGACACTCATCCTGCCTGTAGAAACATAGCCTGAAGACTTCCTGGTACACAGCTGTAGTGGATAATTTTATTTTCATTCTCTCACTTCTCAAGATCAGTTTATTTAATCTAGAAATTAAACGATGGCAAGACAACGTTTTCCACACTCACAGTATTGGGAGAATGCTGAGCCCTGTTAATGCACACAGGGATCAATGTCTGCTGGAGAGACAAGAGGCACTCAGCATATTTGCAGCCAGGGAGATTTAGGCTGACATTAGGAAAATCTGTCAGAGTTACAATGACTGAGAAGGAACGTTGGTCTTTAGGGACTGATCAGACAGCTATCTCTTCTAGCCTGATAGTCTTATCTCAGAGAAAGGAATGGATTAGATTTCTACACCAAACCTGACTCACTTTCCATGTGAACAGACAGAATAACCTTTGCCAAAACTCAGTCCTTAACTCCATCTCATTTTAACACTGATAGTCTTGTAGATAAAGCCTCCAGTTGTTCTGGAGGGTGTCATTCCTTCAGTTGATACCTGTGTGGATTGTCCCATCCCAACATCAGTCAAACAGCCCCTGCCAGCTGCAGCTCGTTCATTATCAGTTACCCAGTCACCAAGTTGTAGGTGATTTTTAACTCAAACGTTGCTTTCCAAAGTGTAAATTCAGACAGTTCAGTTGCAGAGACTCATAAAGACAGCTGAAAAAAAAAATTTAAAAATACACTTGAATATTCTTATCCAGCCAGAAAAGCATATAGTTTGTGTTAAGCCATGAGAACGGGTGTGCCACTTGTGTGCATCCCATGCTATCAGATCACTTTCACAATCCATTCTCATCTCCCTTGGTTCACCTCAGGCTGGTTCCCCCCAGCATCACCTCGGGTCCTGCTGATCCTTGATTGCTGCAGCAGGCACTGCCCTGAGACTGTGCACTGGCCTCACCTGTCTGAAATCCAATGTTCCTCCAGGAGCCAGGTGCAGCCACCTCCTGTGCCAGCTGGCTTGGAAAGCAGAACAAGAGCCAGTCCAAATCATCAGCAGATTATACTGGCAGTCTGTCAGTAATATTTTTATTCCCATACCTATGGCCACTATTGACACCCAATGGCAAGCTTCCCCCTCTTAATTAATACTAAAATATATCTCCCATAGATAGTTGTAGATGCAACTTGCCTAATGCCTACTAGAAGCACTTTGTGGGTATAAATTACACCTGTAAAAAAAAAAGGAAGGTGGATTTTAATTAAAAATATACCATCTACTCCCAGCCCACAGACTGATTATACATTGATTTACAGCTCAACAGTGTGGTGAGGCCAGGAGACAAATTAATACCAAGTGTAGGTGCTGAGGAGCAGACATGCTTTCTGTCAAACTGGACAATGTAACTTTATACATTAAACATCTGGGGGTTTTATTTTAGTCTTGTTATAACAAACCCATATATAGCAGGAAAAAAAAGTCTTACTAAAGTGGAATTGTTCCTGAAGTGACCTAAGATAGACTAAACAGACCATCTGTCTTTGGAATCTGATTTTTAACCAGAAATAAAAAGGAATATTAGGATCTGTGAGTTATAGTTAGCCTTAGTCCTTTTTTCATAGTGCTCTAACTTCCCTCTGGAAAAATGTAAAGAGACTGAAAGAAGGGGAGAAGGAAAAGTTTTCTAAAGTTCTATTGCCTAGAGGGAAGACAAGAGAAAAAGTAATTTTTCCTCTCAAAGAGGGAGCTACAAAGTCACTCTGAGCTATGCAAGAAAAGCACATCAGAGCAGAATTTCTGAAGTGCAGTGCATGAACAAGACTATAGAACAAAGTGATCAGCATCATGTTCAGCTATGCTGCTGCCAGAAATAAACTTATCGAGCCTTGATGATATTCATTTGAATATTAAAGGAGTTACACATCCATTGCTCTTTTAGATGAAAATAAAATACCTCAACAGAAACCAGCTAAAATGATAATAGAACAGTATTCCCAAGGACCATGTAAACTTGCACAAGAAAATACCCTTTCTGTGAACTCCTCTTGAGCATGGAGAATGTACTTATTTAAACTGATTAATCCAATAATTTCCTCTTTCTTTCAGACTACTAATGAGTATCTCTGCTTTAAAAAAGCAACAAACCAACAACAACAACAAAAAAAGCCAAAACCAAACACAAAAAAAAAGAAAACCACGCAACCTAAGCAAGCGAAAATCCAAACTTTGCCAAAATAAGCTTGCTTCTGAAGTCAGAGAGTGAAGAGATGTCCTTTAAACCCATAGCCAGCCAGGCTGGTGGATGTGTTACCACACATAGTGCCAGTGGAATTGATTCCTTGGCTCTTGCAGGACTTTGCCAAATGCCGTGCCAGACACCATTATAAATGTCTGACTAAAGAATTATAATGTCATATTTTTATGTTTAGGTTCTTTCAGCAAAAACAATGTAAAATTTAAACAAGTAGATGGATCCATTCTCAGTTCCATGAGATACTGAAACAGAACTACAGCAACCATGCAGACTGGATCCCAGGATCCACCTGTACCTGCTGCCAGAGCAACAAGAAGGACCACAAACCCTGCCCTGTGCAGGCCTGGTGGCACTGTGACACAGCCACCATCTCTCACAGAGATTTTGCCTGCAGGCCCCAAGAGCTAATGGACAGAGCAGTCCCCAGGTGGGACCAGAGCTCCTTCCAGCCCAGCACACATCAGACAGCAGCAAAACCCCAGACAGCAACTGAGTACTTTGTGATACCAGCAGAACAATTTCACAACAAACAGCCCCAAGCAGGAGCCAGCAGCACTCAGGAGCTGCACACTCCCCTTGCAAATTGTGCCATGTTCCAGCCTTCTACAACCACCTCCTCCTCCTCCAGGCTTCCCTGCAGGAATAACCCCCCTCCCCTGCCTCTCCCATGTCCCAAGCCCCAGGTGCAGCCCTGGCTCTGCTGTTGGGGAGCACCTGGTGCCATGGGGGGGACAGCAGCAGCGTGCTGGGCCAGGCTCTCTCCTGGGAAGGTGCCACTGCAGAAGGGCTGGCAGGTGCCCACGTTGCCTCCTGGCACCCCTGTTCTGCCCTCTGTGCCAGCTGAATTTGCCATGACAGGCTGCAGAGCTGCCTGGCTCAGTGATGGTGCAGACACTGAAGTTTTGTGTCCTGGTATGGGGTTGTGACCCTCAGGTGACCCAGGAGACCCCCAGCACTTACATAAAGCTCCATCCCTTCCAGCTGGAGCTTTCCCAGCTCCCAGGGACTGGGAGAAGCAGTGTCACCATGTGTGTCTCCCATCACTGCATGTTCTGTGTGTCTTGGATGTATAACCCAAAATGTGGGTACCTGGCTCATCTTATTTTGAGCCATCAGTTTTTGTCCTCACTTTGATACTTCAAAGTCTGCTTTTTGGTTTTCTACTTCAGTCATTACTGCGTTCAAAAGCAGAATATAAATAGGATCATAGAAACCAATCTTCCACTTCTTCCAGAATAAGAATTAAATCTGCACTATTGACATCATCATGTGCAAGTATCAATCACAAGGTAGAACTACATAGCAAGTCATAAAAAGGTTCATCAAATATTAAAGGAATTTGATTTTTAATTGGACTTTCAGTGGTCAGATTTTTTTAGTTCTGTCAATATTTTTGAAAAGCATTGACAGAATTGTTTGTCTTGTGGTGTAAAGTTGGTTAATATTTAAGATAAGTATCTTCAGATCAGAGTAAGGCAATTTAAATGCTCAAAATACCTTACTAGGATTACGGGGAAAAACATAATTATGAATTTGCTACTAGTAAAATATATTTTTGGTTATTGTGTGGTGCTGAAGCAAGGCCTAACCTTGCAGCTTTGCTTTGGTAGAACTCCCATCAAGTGAGGAATTAGTGCTAGACATAAGTCATTACGTGGGAAGAATGCAGAAAAATGTTTTTCTAATTCAATCTTGCAGATTTTTTTGGAGTAGCTAGCAGGTATCATCAGCTCTGGGGAAGTTAAATGCTTAAGTGCCATCATGGACTGTGAAAATCCCACTGTTAAGAGCCTGCAAGGGGCAAAGCACTGAAGTAGGCAAACAGAAATTTAAAATTTATCTACTGTCCCACTCATAGGTTAGTCTAGGTGGAAGCTCTCAATCTGGAAATGATGTTATTTGGGTCTCTGTCTCACATCCTTTACCATATCTTTCATGGTTGCTAAGAAACAGCAGCATTACAGCAAAGTAATCATTCGTACTTCAGTCTAAATTGTGGTTAATTAGCCAATGTGTGAAGTGGGATCCCTACCATGAGAAGAAAGAGACACCATTTGTGTTTAAAAGCACAGACCAACACAACTGACAAGCTGAGGTTTCATTCTCAATCAAAATGTTCAAATGGTGAAAAGCTTTGGAAAGTTTACATTTCCTGCAGTGGTTTGTAATACATGGGTAGAATAAAGGAATCATGATCAGCTGTGTCCCAAAAATCTGTCCTTTTGCAGGCCTTAATGAAAATTCGCAGCTTGAGTGTGAAATCTGATGGGAACGAAACCAAAGATGATGTGATTGGATAAATTAAAACAAAAGGAATTAGTTTTCTGACATGGGTAGCATATACAGCAGGACAAGGTTTACAGCTTAGGAGAATGTGGGAAGTAAAAGATGCTACTGGGATTTTTTAGAAGGTCTGAAGGTGTAATTTTATGTGGAAATTAGAAAAATAGAGCCAGGTACAAATTATTTGGGACTAAAAATGTTTAGGATACACAAAAATAGCTGATTATCCTTGTCCTCTGTATTTCTCATTTACCCAAACAGGGTAAACATCATGGTCTTGAACAGAAATAAGTCTTGGCTGTGTCATTTGCCAGGGAATTTTCTAATTAGTACCTTTGTTGTACATAGCTGTAGACAAATGATACTGTCATTTGATTTCCAAACAGGAGTGAAAATTTGGTATTTCATTAGGAAAGAACAATGAACACGTGCCTGATATTTGAAGCTCAGGACAGATCTGTCATTCTCTTTCTAGCAAATTTGAGGTAGCAGTGATACTGTTTTTTAACTAAGTCAAGTAAAAGAATTTTAAATGCCTCAGAAATTGATTGTGGTGAAAGCTTCTTTTTTTCTTTGTACAGTTTTAGATAATATACAATTTTCTTAAGTTCTGCTTGGAGAGGAAAAGAATAATTTTCTTCAGTCTCTTTTCCTATTTCTTTTCCAAAAATGGATGTTGTGGAGAGACATTTCTAAGACAGCTGCAATGAACTTCTCAGTTCTTACTGAGCAGAGACTGACAGACTATCTAGGTGCTAAGTGCTAGCATTAATAACCATCTCAGTCTGTGCTTTGTTAGACAGCCTTCATTTTAGGAGTTATTTTTAAGAGCCAAAATGCTTTGTGTGATGGTTCATTAAGCAGGATATATGCTGCAAACAAAAATATATTTGTGTTCAATACGCTTTGAGAGCTTTCAAATTATAAAAATATAAAAAATATGTTTTAGATCTTTATATGTTAAAAATACGTCTATTTTTGTGTGCTTTGCTATTTCCAGACTGGGATTCAGAAGTTATTACTCTGATTGTCTTCTCTAAAGCCTCTATTTTCCTTCCTCTCCCAGATGGTAGAAAGATTCATACATCTTGTAAGAAATCAATGTTTATTTCATTTTACTACTGATTGGGATGTGAGCGGGCTTTTAAGATGTATTTTAAATAAATAGTTTGACTGAGGCCACGTTGGCTGTGCCCCAGAGGGGAAGCTCTGGTAATTTTTGGAGAGCTCAGTGCTATTTTGGACATGAGCTGAACAACCAGCTGTTGTCACTGGGGCAGAAAGAGGTTAAAGCAGGGATGGATTGCAGCCTGATCCAGGAGAGGAGGATACACTGTGCACCCAGAAGCACGTAATGAAATGAATGAAGTGAGCAGAACTGGGGGTGAAAGTGAGATAAAACTTCCCTTTCTCCCACTCCTTCATCTGTCGATCCCAGCTCAGGCTGTGGAATTCATATGAGTAAAAAAGACACATAAAACACACTTTAATAAGGACCTAAAGAACATCTATTGCTAAAGGCTTGTGTTGATCTTAAGCAATTTGAAGAGTTCTACAGGGATTCTTCATGCATCCTGTATTAAGAAAATGCCCCCAGTATTAAGAAAATCTGCAATTCTAGCCATGAAAGATTGTCTGTGGTTGGTAAGAGTTTTACAGAATCTTGCTGGCTTGTGAGAATAGAGTTTACAGAAGCACAGTGGATATTCCACAGAAATCTGTTTAAGGCCACTGTGTTTGAAATACATAAGTAAGTATTTTAGTGTGTCATTACTCTTTAAATGTCAGTGTGAAAATGTGGTGAGGTGTGTAATTCGATGGGATGGTGAGTTTTGTTGTCGATTTCCAAATCTAATGCATCGTTTGATTGTAAAGGATGTTACTTGAGGGACTGACAGCCCCACCCGGGCCTGGCAGAGTGGCTTTACATTTTTTAATGGGACTAGTCTGTGAGTAGAACTAACCATGAGTTGGAGAAGCTCAACCTTAATAAGGACAGACTCATCCACAGTCTTGTGAGTGCTCCTGATGCCTCACAGACCATTTCTCTTCCAGCTGGCCCCTCAGTGCTGGGCAGTGTATAAGAAGTGCAGGGATATTCTGCCCATGGTCAGGAACCCTCCCCAGGGCACATCCCTCCCTCCCTGAGTTCTGCCAGCAGAAGACATTCTCAGCAAGAGCTGCCATTGTGTGACTCCCACGCAGAGATGGTTGTAGTGTCAATACAGGTGGTACCTCTGTGCCCAGAACTTGAGGTCCTGAAACCAACCCAAAGAAATCTTTATTGAAAACAGTTGATGGGTCTGTAAGTGCCAATCCCTTAGCAGAGGGGCAGGGTGGCAGGGTAATTCCACTCTGTGGGCAGGAGAGTGTGTGTCAAGCCCTGCTCTACCTGCAGGACTGCTGCACATTGCTTCTGAGATGCTCTTGGAAAGGCTGCTGGAGATGCAGACACGTGACAAATGGATTTGGCTTCCCAAATCCCCTGGCTGAAACTCCTGTGTGTGGCACGGGCAGCGATAGCCATGGCTGCAGCATCTGAATTGTCCCAGCAGAAAGGGAGGAGCTGGCAGGACCTACAGACCCTGGGCAAGGACTGCATTCCTGCATTCCCAGGGGCAGGCTCTGGCACATCTCTGTGCTCCAGTGTTCCAGCTTTCAGAGGAGGCTTTTGGAAAAATGCTATGGAACAGCCACTGAGTTTCTACTTGACAGAAAGCAGCAGTTCAGCCCCACTGACTGTAGATTCTTTTTAGAGAACAACCCTAGAAATGAATCAGTAAAAGGCACAGCACAAAATAGGCTGCTGTTTCAACTGGCAACTGTGGAATGCACTTGTGTTGGGCTATTTCTGTCTTCCTCGTACAAGAATAATTTCCATCATTTTATATCATTTTTCCAAGTTACACAAGCTGGTTTCATTTTCCAGCACTAATCGTGGAGAAACCTTTATTTAAATGCCTTAAACCATCATGGGTGAGTAGATGAACCTGCAGCAGAGCTAAATAAATATGCCAGATACCCAAATGAGTTTGTTATCTACTGCAGAGTGCTGGAAAAGATAAACAATTCTGATTAGATCTTTGGGTGGCAAACTTCCAATCTCAGCAACAAAGGCAGCCCCTATGTACTCTGGAGCTGACATATTTCTTCAGCACAGAACAAAGTGAACTCTGCAGCAGCAATGATGACTATAGCCAGCTCTGAAAAGGAATAAGCACTCCCAAGGAATAAGCACTCAATAGTCTACTGCAGTGTTTTCAATGTTCTGTTTAATTTTGCAGATTAAATAACTTTTTTTTCAGTTCGGAATGCTTTCAGTAAATTTAAGCTTATAAAGACTTGACTAGGTGTTCATAATTACCTTTTTCACAGATATCTTGGGAAAAGTTCATGGGCTGCTGTGGTCTGGGTATGTCCTCCAGGTCTGCAGTCTAGGACAGCCTAGACATGTAACTTTCTATAATGTGCTTCACCCAGGACATAAACCTGTGGAGAATTGTGGGATTTTTTCTCTATCAAGAGCTGTCTCTATCACCACACGTGAGCAGTGGTGCATGACCTCCCTGGAAACATCTGAGCTTCATCCAATACAAGGAGGAAAGGGAGTACTTTAGGGCTTAGTGAATTTTTTGTTGTTGTTGTTGTTCAGCATTTTTCTTTTTAATTAATTTGTCTTTATTTCCCTGCTAATAAATTAGACATCATGGACTTTCATCTGTCTCTTTGTATAACCTGCACTGCACAGGCACTGCCATGGAAGTCAAAGCTTTCAGCTCTGCACTCTTTACTCAGGTTTTTTAACACAGTCCTTATCAAAGATTGAACATTACAAATACAAATAAGCTACCAGAAGTTATAAGCTTTGAAGCTTTGTATAACAGCTGGTTCTAAATAAAAGCAAGGACTGAAGCACCAGCAGCAGCACTTACATGGACAAGAAAGACACCTTTCATGTAGTGAGTACCTGCAGAGACTCCTACTGCTCACCAGCACATGAAAGGAGAGCAAAGAGGAGACGTGTGAGACTTCACTTGCACGAGGTTAATGCATTGTCTCTTTGAATCATGAAAAAACAGAAGCAAGAACACAAGACACTGAGAAGTTAAAAAAAAAACAAACCAAAAAAAACCTCAGCCTGATTTAATTGGAAAGCACCACTTGGCTGGCTTCTTTAGTAATTGTTGGAAGCCATCCCAAATCTTTATATATTTAGAAGTGATACAATTCAACTCATAAATAATTTTTCAATAAGCGACAGTGCTCCCAAAGTATGTGATTTAACCCTTGAATGTGTATGAGAAATAGGGTTGTTCCTTTCATGCTTCATACATTTAGAATTGTAAATTCTAACACATTTTATGATTAGAATAATTTTTCTGTTGTATATTTTAGAAGTAGGATGTCACAGTACCTGCATTTGCTGTCCAGTGAAAGGACAAAGGCTTTGGACAGTAGGTAATAATAAATGCTGAAACAATTAGTATTGTCAGTCCTGTGGTGTCACAGAGATGAAATTATCATTAGGGAGATCTACATAAGTGTATGCAAGATTAGACTTGATTGAAAGGCAGTCTTTGCACTGCAAAAATCTAGTGGTGCTGTGTTGTCATTGAGAATGAAAACTTTCCTGAAAAAGAGATAAATGTGTGTGACATATCTATGCATCAATTTCATATATACATTTGCTGGGGTTTTTGGTTTGTTTTGATGGTTTTCTTTGGGATTTTTTTTCCAAAAGAACACCAAGTCTACATGACCAAGGTCAGTATCAGCTCTGTTAGTCTGAAGAGGAGCATTGAGCTGGATTCCCTCTTGTACGGAGGAACAATTCCCTTTTTCAGCCAAAATCCATGCAGCACAGCTAACTCAAGTGGCAGACTCAAGAAGAAAGGGCTGACAGCCTGGGAGATTGACAGGAAATCACTAGGAATTTTAGAAAAAAATACATGCATTTCCAGCAGTATTTCAGCCAGCCAACATTTTCTATCAAAATTGCTTAATAATTCCAACTTATATGAATTCTAGAGACAGCCCATAACTTGTGATTTTCCCTGTTCTCAGCTGCGTAAGTAGATACAGCCATAGTATTTGTCCAGTCTTAAGTCTCATTAGGTGCAGAGTGGTTATTGTTGGTCAGTTAGCCTATTAAAAACAAATCTGATGAGGGGAATGCTCCCCTCACTGGGTGTAGAACTGGGCCAGTTTGCCAGTGCAGGTGGAACTGTGCTGGTGTACAGAGGATTTAGCTTCTCATTTTAAAGAAAAGCAAACTGTTTCAGAGGCTGGTTCTGTACCTTGGTACAGAGGATACAGGAAAGACCACAAATTCTTTTTGATTCAGGGGTTATGTTTTTCTATGACTTCAGTGCAAATTTCAGCCATGCTCTGACTCATCTTTGGGATATTATTCAATATAGCTATTAAACATTAGATTGCACACACAGGGTCACCTTAGAACTGGCAAAAATTTAGGGCATGTTTGGAAAGATATGAGGAAGGGAGGAAATCAATATTTTTAAAATTCAATTTCCCAGTGAGGCCTGCTCATTTAACTCAGAACATACCCTATAAAATGACAAAGCTATTTACATTGGTGAGTTTGAGCAGCGCTTGGCTGCGAAATCCCTGGCTGTTAAAGAAGCGCGTTTTCATTAGTTTCAACTGGCTTTGGGTTTAAAAAAAGCAACAAATAGTGCTGGAAACCAGCAAGGTGCCAAGGCTGGCAACAGGGAGTCCCCTGAGCCTGCAGCCATTCTAATCAGGATACTGCTGAAAAGCACTGTTCTGAGAGCTGTTCTCTGGCACTGGAGAGTGAAACGTCTTTTCATTCACGTCTTCCCACCCCAGTGGGTTAGTCAGGACTGGCCGAGGAGAAAAGGCTCCTTATGGCAGCTCTTCAAAGGGTAGGGATTGTATATTTTTATATGGGGGTGGCTTTGGTATCACCAACCCCTCTCAGTTTGTTACAGGACCTCGAAAGGGTTACTTTGCTCCATTTACACTTAGGGAGTTCAGTTCATTTCTGCACATCTCAGCTGGGGAAAGCAGACCCAGCAGCTTTGCTCTCTGGGACTCATTCATGAGAGAGCTGCAATGGGATGTTGTGAACTCTGCAAGGAATCAGAGGAAACTCTCTTCACAGAATCTTTTAAAGGTGCCACGTAAACCTTTGAAGATGAAAGTCCATTTTCCTTGTACGACAAAGAAAGGGGAAAAGATTGCACAAGCAGGACGGGAAGAACAGAGTGTGAATATAGTTGCCCATATTTAACCAAAAGACATTAACTAGCCTACGTGATAAAAATGACAGCCAAGAAATGACATAGAACTAAGAGTTTCAGAGATCCTGTAAATCATGAGAGCTTGGTAGAACTAGCCTGTTACATTTCAAAACTTCAGGAATTTTCAGGCATCCACTGCACACATTTCTCCATTCCTATCTCTGAAGCTGTTTTTTTCATTTACTGCTTTGCTGACCCAGGCCTGTGGTCTCTTCACTTTTGAAGCAATGTAAAGATAACACCATTAAAAGTCACTCCTAAATCTAGACATTGACACAAATAATTTATATCCCCATATTCCAGATGATTTCTATTATTTTGTGGTGAGAAAAAAAAAAAAAAGAGGAATTATGCAAGAGCAGACACAGTAGGATTTCAGCTTGTTCTCTGAGAAGTTGTCATAGTGAAAAATAAACATTACTAAAAGAAATCAGAAAATACTCCTTCTCTTCATTTGCTGGTTCAGTCCCCAGTGAGGAGGATGAGAGCCTGAGTATGAGACAGACATTCTTCCTAAATTTCAGGACATTAATTCAGACTGGAGCCACTGTGCAGTGCAGGGTTTATGCTTTGGTAGCTGTGGGAAATCAGAACAGTAACACCAAGTATCTTGTACAGTGACAATACATTCTGAGAAAGGTGGTGAAGTGCATCCAGAAATGCATAATGGTTTATTGGGATATGTCCCCTTTAAACAGTGAGTTCCCTCTAAAAGAATTACGAAAGAAGACCTGCTGGAGATTAGGTCAGCTTTGGATGGTTGGAGTCAAACCTAAGTACATCATGGAAAAATAAAGTTCTGTGTTGTCATACATGACATTAGAATTCCACATGGCCAGTTTAGGCCATTATCACTGACATCAGTAAAGACTTTCTTTCATGAAACTCTGAATATAGCAAAAGAATTCTTACCTGTGCAAAAGGAAGTTGGATGGAGTCCTAAAAGTTGTTTATCTGCAACGTTGGGATCTCCAGCTATTTCAGGTACAGATCCCCATACAGCAAATGCTCCTCCACGAGGCAGTATTTTCTTCACCTTTGTGAAGAAAAAAGGGCAAGTATTTTCTTTAAACATTTTGTTTTCTGTAGCTTATCTGAGCAGATATCTAGGTAACTTTTTCTTACCACAACATCTTGGCCATTTACTTCAATTTTTGTAAATTTCTGTTTGGAAAGAGAATGAAGGGAAAAGCTGCCTCCAAATCCATATAGTTTCATTGATTATAAAATAAAGAACTTTTATGGGTAAATATAAAATTAGAAAGCAATTAAATGATATTAGAAGCAGCCATTACAGGAATATCTAAACTAAGACGTCCAAGTGTACACTTTTAGAATATTGAAATATGCTACATTCTTTTTATAATGTCAGACTGAGTTTTATTCTGGAATAAAGCAGATTGCTGTACAATTGTCAGTTGCACAAACCATACCCATCAGATGGTTAATGAGATTTATCAGGTTCCATTTGACCAGTTTACAAAGCAGTATAATTATTGTAACCGTCTCAATTAAGAAATCCAGTGCTGCCCTGAATAATTCGTGGCATATCATCTCATTTACAGGCTTGTGTTCAGGGCATTAATGGTCTCACTTAACCAAAAGTCACTGGATGCAAATCTCTCTTCAGCTGCTGTCCTAGGATGGATCCTTTGTGTGAGTTCCAAGAAGAAAATGCATCAGCCAGCCACGAGCATGAACGTGGAACCAGAACACACACAATGACAGCTGACTTCCTTATTTTTACCCCACTCTTTCCATTTGTCAAAAACCTTGCAAACTCCAGCCTGCTGCTTGGATTTATAGGCAATCTCTCACTAGATAAGAGATAGAGTTCTGATATCTGGAGTTTTATTTCTTTGATAAGAGCTTTCCACAAGCAATTTCTGTGTATATTAAAGTCAAATAAATGTCCACTGAAGTAACATTGCACCACCACCCCTGGCTGCACTTCATGAGAGCTCACACAGTGGGGAGTGAGCCTGAGAGGCTCACTGGGAAGCCCATTTGCTGTAAGAAAATGCAGTTTTATCACAGATATATTTTGCACTGGTTGTTAAGCAAGCCAAAAGGGTAAAGCTTCTGTGTGTGCTTTCTCTGTAAGCATGAGGGTATTTGATACTTGGGGAGAAAATATTGAGACGTGGCAAGTGGCAAATCATCTTCTGGCTTTGGGCTTGAAGAAAGGACAGACAGCTGAGTGATGGGGAGCTGCTGCTCCTGAAACAAGCCTTGGGAGACCTGTGGGCAGGGAGGGACCAGTGCTGCCAGAAGCTGAAGAAATGCAGATGAGCAAGGGCAGGCCTGAAGAGCTCCATGCCAAGGGGAACTCAGCAACAGCATCAGACCCAGAGGAAGAGAACAGATTGCTGCAAAAGAAACCATTTGAATAGACTTGAGTGGGGAAAAGGGGAAAAAAAAACTAAAAAAGAAAAGCAGGCCAGCTCTCTTTGGCAGCAAACCCAGCTTCACTAAGGTGAGGCCCACTGGGTTAAAATGCTGCTCAGTTGTTTGCCAAGGGAAGCTTCAGCTGTAGTGAAGTGTAGGGCTTAACAGCATGAGACTAGCAGCTCAGATTAGCATTGGTTAAAAGGAAATAAGAATAAACAAAAGGGCTCCTCTTCCAGACCTTTCCTCTTGAATGTGTAATGTGTGATGTCTCTATGCACAGGACTGCAAGGATCCTCTCTTTTGGCTTAAAGCACCCTGGGAAGCTTCATTAAATTAATAATGACTATTAGTAAAAGTTAAACTATTATTTTAAAGTGTCATTCAGCTTGATGATGGAGTTTATTGAAGTGTTCCTGCCAGCAGTTTATTCCCTATGAGCAATACTTACATTCAGAGCACAAACACTGATTATCACTCTCCAGGCTTTCCGGTGCAAACCCATAGGAATCTTGAGATTATTTTGGTTTATGAAATAAAAGTAATGAATGACACATATACAGTCATTCCTTTTTAAGGCTCCTGTCTCCATTTAAAAGCATAGAAGTGTCTCATTTGATCAAAGGCTCTCTGCTTTCTGCTCTTTCCTTGTGTACTTAGATGTGAATGTCCCTGGGTTATGCTATGGCAACGGCGGGAGCACGAGCAGGAACTACCGACAGAACTTGTTGCAGGAAAATCTGAACCCTACAAAAGCAGGAGCATGGGAATTTTATTTCTCTAGTGAGTGTGTGGTAGGGGATTGGATCAGTTAGCAGAACCAGGGATCTGGCCCATCCCTGCCTGACAAAGTCCCCTCTGGGGATTGCCCATCCAGAGCTGCTCAAATCCCTCTTTAAGAAAGGAATTAACACTTTTCTTCGTTGTATAGAAAGTTGAATGGGACACATAGGATCGGGCAAAATCCAGTTTTTTCCTACAGGACTGATGAGAGCTGAGCAAGAAGTGGATTTTGTCACATTTCTTCAGGCAGAAAGAGCACTGAATCCAGTAGAGCCCTCAAGCAGGACTAAGAAATACAAGATTAATTCTCTAGGAAAGAAGGATTTACCAAGCAGCAAGAGAAAAGTAAGCAGTATTCTCTCTCAGGTGGCTGCTGGTCTATCTGAGGAAGTTCCACAGGGACTTTGAATACCATGTCAATTCCAGCTAAGAAGATGGGTCTAAATTCACCTTTGGAAGCTTTCTAGGTCAGCCTCGAGGAGCTGCCTGTGCTTAGAATGGCTCCAGAAGGAGAAGTAACAGGCCAATGCCTCTGCTTCTTCAGCAGGTACCACAGAGACACGAAAAATTCATGCTGGAGATCAAGAAAGGGCTGAATTGACCAAAGTGCCTTCAGATGTGGCAGCTCTTTGGGTGAGATGGGTTGGTGTTCCCTCAGCAGCCTGGGGCTGGCTGTTCCACAGCAGCAGCAGCAGCCCGGGGCAGGCAGCAGCTCTGCTGGAGCAGCGATGGGGACAGCAGAGATGGGGACAGCAGCGATGGGAGCAGCAGCGATGGGGACAGCAGCGATGGGAGCAGCAGCGATGGGAGCAGCAGCGATGGGAGCAGCAGCGATGGGGACAGCAGCAATGGGAGCAGCAGCCCGGGGCAGGCAGCAGCTCTGCTGGAGCAGCGATGGGAACAGCAGCGATGGGGACAGCAGCGATGGGGACAGCAGCGATGGGGACAGCAGCGATGGGGACAGCAGCGATGGGGACAGCAGCGATGGGGACAGCAGCGATGGGGACAGCAGCGATGGGGACAGCAGCGATGGGGACAGCAGCGATGGGGACAGCAGCGATGGGGACAGCAGCGATGGGGACAGCAGCGATGGGGACAGCAGCGATGGGGACAGCAGCGATGGGGACAGCAGCGATGGGGACAGCAGCGATGGGGACAGCAGCGATGGGGACAGCAGCGATGGGGACAGCAGCGATGGGGACAGCAGCGATGGGGACAGCAGCGATGGGGACAGCAGCGATGGGGACAGCAGCGATGGGGACAGCAGCGATGGGGACAGCAGCGATGGGGACAGCAGCGATGGGGACAGCAGCGATGGGGACAGCAGCGATGGGGACAGCAGCGATGGGGACAGCAGCGATGGGGACAGCAGCGATGGGGACAGCAGCGATGGGGACAGCAGCGATGGGGACAGCAGCGATGGGGACAGCAGCGATGGGGACAGCAGCGATGGGGACAGCAGCGATGGGAGCAGCAGCGATGGGGACAGCAGCGATGGGAGCAGCAGCGATGGGGACAGCAGCGATGGGGACAGCAGAGATGGGGACAGCAGCGATGGGAGCAGCAGCGATGGGAGCAGCAGCGATGGGAGCAGCGTGCGGGCTGTGCTGCTTTGCTTTCTGTCAGCCTCAGGCTGGGCCAGGCTCAGTTCCTGCAGAGCCTCTCTCCAGGGAGCGGTGTCACCGCTGCCTTCCGAGGTTCCATTCCAGCACCGCCCCTCTGGGGGCTCTGGGCACACGAGTAACATCAGCACACAGTGCCTGTGTGCTCACAGACTGCACAGAGCTGAAACCCTGCGGGATGGCACATTCTGCTATCTCTGTTTGTTGCTGAACAATGTCCTGTCAGGCTTTGCTTTAGGTAATGCAAAGCCAGTGATTTTTGGTTTCTTTCCTATGCAAATTCAATCCTGACTCCTTGGAGCTGCAATGTTATATAATGAAAATACATGTGCATACACATATAAATATATAAACCCCCACACAACACATTGCTGTTACTCACATGCCTCAGAATAATGACACAGACCTTCTAAGAACTGTATTGACCATTTCAGTACTTTTCCAGCATGTTTTTCATTTATGCTTTCCTGAAATAAACAGTTGTTTGTACTGAGAGTGAACTTCAGCACCATGGGTGGTTACAGCCACTGCTGTTTCAGTGTTATTAGAGGCTGATGACAGCAGAAGCATCCCTGTTATCAGTGTTTCCCTCCTGGCATGATGTTTTTTGCAATATGTATACACACAATGAACAAGATAAAAGCACTAAACCAGGTTATCTTCAGTGGTGTTTACCCTCTGCAGGAGCTCTGCCTGTCAGGTGTTATTTATGCTGCTTGGGTCAGTTACCTTGCTGTGAAGATATTGATGCTATGCTTAGCAGTTGAGTTTAAACCCATCATCAGTAGTCAGGTTTCTCCTCCTTTTTTTTTTTTCCTCCAGTATAAATGCAGGACTTTTGCTTTCATTGGTGTAAGACACTGTAAATTTTGGCAGATAATATTCATGCAGATTTTGAACCAAGCAAGAACAGAATTGACCTGCAATTCTACCTTACCAAGTTTTCTGTCCTTCCAAAGGAAATAACCTGTCCCTTGTACTCTAAGGCTCAGCTTTCATTAGCCTAGACTAAGGTTTCCACTGTGGTCACTCTATGGCAGGATTGCAGAGGAGAAGTATGGAGAATACAGTAGGTAGTCTGGTTCATGGGGAATAGATAGATACATTAGCCTGTGTCCTTTTTTTCCACAGGGATGGAAGTCATCACATTTTCATTCCTACTCTTCTGTGCATCTTGATCAGATGCTTGACCTGACACTGTAGACAAGCAGTGCAGAGCAGATCACCCAGAGGATATATTAAAGTCCAAATCAGACTTCATTTTAAAAGAAAATAGGGTTATAGATCACGTCTGAGGCATAAGGCAACATGTTCCTACCAATAAATCCCCAATCAGATGCACAAGAACTTGTAGGAGATGGAGAACATGATGAATCCCAGCTGCATTGACCAGCATTCATTTTTCCTTTGGTCAGGAGTTTTCCATTCAGAATCTGGGTTGGCCATCTCCCCAGCAACTAATCCTTCTCTAGGGACAGGGGGAAGGAAAAAAAAAGGGAAAAAAATTACCCAAGGATTCTACACAGCCTAATGTTCTGCAACTGTAAAAATGTCTTTTCTTTTAAATAACCAGGCAAACAGTAAAACATTGTTTAGAACAATGAGTAAATGAAGACTCTTCTAGTTTCGTTGTCCTCTTTGGGGAGCAACACTAAACAGCAAACTCTTTTTTCTAAGTATTCATGTCTTCTGTCTTTTCAGTTTCAGCTCTGCTGTTGTTAACAAATACTTCTCTAGCACTTTCAGAGAGAAAATAAAGCATTGGTTTCACCCTGCATCGAGGACATGCACACGTTGAGGTCAGATTTGCTTGCAAAGGTGTGCAGAGCTCCAGTGCTCATATGTGGGCAGCTATTTCAGTATTGCATGGGCTTAATCTCCTCTCTATTGAAGAAGGGGAAAAACCCCTAAACTACAAGGAAAAGGAATTTGCTCATTTGCTTGTCAGCAAGGAGAAGCTGATGACATTTAAAAATAAATTTTCTCTTTTAAACTTGTAACACCACTAGTTCATTTATAACTATACCATTGAACTAACTCACTGTAAGTGGATTCTGGAATATCAACCCTGGTGGCTGTAATCAAACAGTGAACAGGGTTTGTTTCCACAAGGGATTGTCTGTTAGAAGTCTGTAAGGAAATTGTTAAAAAAACCTCCAAAACTTCAGAGTTAAAAGAAACCAGAGCAGGCATCATTCAGAAACTGATATTATCAGCAGCTCTTGCTCAGAAAGGAAGGATGCCCTTAGGTCTTTTATGAACTTGCACAAGCAACATTCCCACCTGCTATTGTGCTGGGCTCATAAAGCTGCAGCACAATCAACAACTAATTGGGGCTGGATGGAACAAAACTGCTTCAAGCAGCCATGAAACCCTCCCTGCCACGTTGGAGCACTGATCTGCACCTGAAACCTGCTGTGAGTGCAGCAGTTCAGCAGAAATGCTGGTGCTCTCTCCACCCTGCAGTGGGACACAGCCCTGGGGCACACGGAGCAAGGGGTGCTGGCTCTGGAGGGTCACTGGCAGTGGGAGCCATGCATTAATCCAGAGCGTTTTCTTTACCCCAAAAGACTTCACAAGTTGCAGCAACTCTTCCAGATCTGTTTAAGTCCTTTTTTGCCTCCTGCACATTCTCAGAATAGGAGCTAAAATTTTGGACTGCAGTCAGTGATAAATTAGATGCCTTTACAAATCCAGGCCTTTGCTTTCATGGAGGGAGTGAAAACTGTTATAAATACAGAGACAAGTGCACCCACATAGCTTGTAAGTAATGATTCTGTGACATAGACAGTATAGCTAAGCATGACTCAAGGGGAGGGTTCAGCAAACTATTTCTTTAGTAACAGACATGCACATCTGCAGAGCCTCTTCCAGCAGTAGCTTTGGGTTGGGGTGTTTTAATGGGATTTTCTGTTCAGGTTAGGGGGTTTTGTTTGGTTTGTTGAGGGGGAGGGTTGGATTTTGGGGTCTTTGTTGGTTTTTTTTTGTTTAATCTGTTAAGGAACACCAATCCATCCTAGGATAAGCCTCACTTGAAGGTCCCTTATGCCCCTACCAGGCTCTCACCTTGGAGCAGGTTTGACATCCTCTGTTTGCTCAGTGCCACTCACATCACAGCCCAACCCTTCCAGCTGTAGGATAGCCACAGCAGTTCCTCTCTGTGCACTGTCAAACAGCAGCTCCAAATGGGTTATAACCTGTAAGCCCTCATCTTCCAGAGTTGTGAGCACTAATCAGCATCTTCAAAATATTTTTTTTTACTCCCCCAAAACACATATGCAAAGAATTAAAATTAGACAATAAATAGTCTGTGCAAAAGGTAAAGAAAACCTTCTTGCATTAATAGTTTTAAACATGTTGTGATCAGTCTACAGTGTCTGCTCCTGACTTAGGAAAGTGAACTGCTCTCAGACATTTCTTGCCATTATTGTCCTCTTCACCTTCCCCTCATTTGACTTTGTTCTCTGGTGTAAACAGAGTTTGGCAGCATGGTTGGAATTAAATGTGGAAATTACCAGCTCCTCTGGTGTTTTTCTTTAGGGACCAACAGTATGTTTTTCCAGTTGTACCTGATATCTGGCACTGGTTTATTCCCCTTCCATCCATCACCTTCGTAATTCAAAACCAAGTGGTCAACAACCAAGTACCAAATTAGGAAAACAACAGCACACAGAGTCCATAAAAAAGTATCTCCCTCATTTGGCAGATACACAGATGCCATTAACTCAAATCAAGCTCCAACAGCCTATCTTTCCCCTGGCCTTGTCCCATCTCCTCACACTCTGCCAGGTGTTACCCAGCCCAGCCAGCACTCACACTCTGTCAGTGCCCTCAAAGCACTGCAGGCAGAGCAAACACAATTTGACAGCGGTTGACAGGGGTTTTGCCTGTTTTTAAAACCCAAGGCAAAAACCACAGCACAAGAGTGAATTGCAGTTGTGCTTCTCACACCCCAGACAGCCTCCCTTGTCCCACAGGGGGAGCATCCCACAGCACAGCTGGGATGGCTCTGCAGGGATGGAGCTGCTGACCCCATCCTCTCCTCTGGACCTGGCAGAGCTCAGCTCACACAGCCACTTGGTCAGCAGCAGCTGGGCACCTGCTGTAGCTGCATCCTAGTGAGGGTTCTCTGCAGTTTATTCACCTTGACCTGGTTCAGCAGAAATACTTCCCCCTTCCCATTTTCTTCATCCCCACGTTAAGCTACAGAGAAATGCCATCTCAGTTTCACAGCATCTTCAGACCAGCTACCCTTGGGGTCCCAATTGCTTGCTTTCTCATGGAATTTTGTACATCCCTAGAGCATAGACGTGGTTATTTTTCATGCCATTCTTAATATATTAGAGTCAAAAATAGAATTATTCTATGTAAAAGGCAAGGACGTTTTATCTCTGGAGAAAGAACAGTGCAGTGCAACAGCAAGCAATTTGGAGGCACAAAAATAAACCCTCAAAATTCTCTTCCTGAGAGGATGAGAAATGGGTGGGGGAAAAAATAGAAATTGATGAAGCAGTGCCCAATAGCCTGTTTCATAGCTGCACTTTAACTATTTAAAGCACACAGATTGCATGGAGGCCTTGTTCAATATTTAGGGCTGATATTGCCGGGCCCTGCTTTACTTACAGCATATTATTTTTTTCCTACTGGGAACAAGCAGCTCCTGCATGCTAAAGAGACTTCTTTGGAAGGGATAGAAAGCATTTGAGCTGCAGAAGCACAGGGAAGTCTGACCGTCCCGTTAGCCAGGAGTGGTGCCTGTGGAAAATGCCAAGCACCAAGCCCACAAAAGCACAGATGCCTCCAGAGCCTTCCTCTCTCCCTCACCCTGCCAGAGGAGAGGATAAAAGAATCCATGAAAGCCACATACATCCTGATCAAGGATTCCAATCATTCATGAAACTGGACTGAAAGCTCCCAAGATCTGTGCAAGTGTCACAATGTTCAAACAGCTTTTCAAGTTTTTGTTCAGAACAGAATCTACAGGTTTGGAACCACTGCAAGCAAGTTCTACAGATCAATGGCAAAGAGAAGCTGCTACAACAATTGCATCTGGATAAAACAGCAAAGCTGCAGGATCTTGAAAGGTTTCACATGGCTTTTAAGTCTTATGACAAACAATACTTTGGCAAGGAAATCCTTTCTTTCCTGGATAACTGTTACTTTAGTGTGGAAGAACATGATGCTTGAATCCTTTCAAAGAAGCCCACGAGCCTTCATTCTTTAACAAGATAATTGTTTATCATTCGTTATATGCCTGATGCTCCCCAAGAGCCTCTGTCCCTTCTAACCAATAAACAACCCCTCAGCACCTATCAAAGAACTTGTTACTATCCTGTTGTGAAAATCACATGGCCAGACATTAAAACAAGCATCATTTTCCTATAGAGATAATAATTATTTGACTAATTGGGTGTTTTTGCCACACAGTCCCCATGATAGCTTCTTTTTTCCCTGCTGTGCCTTCTAAAAAGGACAGTGTAAAAAATGTGGTGATTGTGGAAAAGGCAAAGGACATTAAACACAAAATATTTTAGAGAATGAAATTAAATTCTTCAATCGTTCCTGCCCAGGATTTTCTATAGAGCCTACATTAGGGGGAAAAAACCTCAGAGACAATTCGAAGGCCAAAAACTCCTGGCCAAAATAAGATGTCCCTGAGTGCCACCAAGGCATGGGCTGCTGGGGTTTGGGAGCTCTCTATGCTTAAGTAAGACCTGGCTATAGTGTTTGGGGTATGCCACCATGCCTCTTTGGTCAAAAGAAGTCTTTTAGAGTAAAACCAGCATTTAAAAAAATCCCACATTAGTACACTCGTAAACACCTGTCTCAAAATCCAAGAACAGGATCAACAGATCATTGCAAGGGGTAGTCAGTCTTCCCTTGTCAAAGCTCTGCTGCCAGTGGGGAAGCTTTTGTCTGGCAGTGTCAGGCAGAGCTAAAGAAGCTTCTTCTGGGTTAGGGGTATTCACTGTGTTCAATGTATTTTGCCATGAACATAAACTGACATCAAAAGACTCTAAACCTGTTTATAAAATACAGTGGTCAGTTTATCAAAACCCCTTTTAGTCATGTAGGAAAGCTTAGAAACCCAAACACTGCAGTATTTTACTATCACTCCTGGCAGAGAGACTAGAACTCCTGGGCGGCTCACTTAAGAGCAGAGCCTTGCTCACACTCTGGGTGTACCTCAGGATGCTCTGCATTGCACACACTCACTGCCAGCTGCCAGGAGCTAACCAGATGTGTTTGCTGCCTTGGCAGAGCTTCCCCCCGTGCTACAAAATAGGAGGTGCAGAGTTGAAAATGAATGCTTGAAAGTCACCCCACAAAGATACCATTCCCTGAGCTGCAGCCTGGTTTAGGCCTTGGTTCTGGTTTACATTATCAGGTTAATAAAATTAAAAGCTTTAGTAGCCACTTTCCGAGAGGTGACTGCTTCTTGCATGTGCCCAGCTGGTCCCTGGCAGGCTGGACCAGGGCTGGGTCCTGATCAAAGCAGCTGCAAAGCCTGGCCCAGCCCTTGGTTTGTGGGGCACAGTGACAGAGATGATCCTCCCTGACTGCTTTGGCAGGGAGTGGTTTCCTCTCGCACAGGCTGGATGTGTTTGCAGGATATGACCAAGCACAGTGTCTCATTTGTAATGTCAAGCAGCAGCCATACAGAATCCCAGCGTGGTGTCAGCCATGCCATATACCCAGGGAGTGCCTGGGAGGGTTTCCACCTCATGAGCCAGGCTCAGCTCTGGGACACTGCTGTCATGCACACACCCCTTGCCAGCTACTGCTTTCACACACAGGAGAGGAACTCAGCAGGGCAGTTCAGCTCCCTGCCAGCTACCAGGGGCAGCAGGAGCAAAACTCAGCCAGACCCTTTTTTGGCAACTCCATCAGAGCTGATGGAAACTGCAGCTGGGCTCCTCTCCCCTGGACAGGCTCCTGGAGACATTACCCAGAGGACAACATTTTATCTGCTCACTCTGCACTGCTCCTCTTCCCTTTACAGAAGAGGCCCCCCAGCCTTCCACCACCTCCTCCAGGTATTGAAAGGCAACTCCAGCATGTAGAAACAATACAGCACTAGAAGAGTAAATGCCAGATAAAATCAGCAGCAGAAATAAGACTATCCATTGGAATCTCCAGTCCCCAGGTTCCCAGACAGAGCTTTTTTTGTGGCGTAGTTGCTGCTCATCTAAAGCACTGAAAGGAAAAATGGTCTTTTTTTCCATTCAGTCATATTTCCTCTGTACAGGGCTGTTGCTGCCGTTTCCAGCACGTCCAAGTTCTGCTCTCAGACGTTTGGGTACTGGTACATTCTCCCAGGATCATATAATTATCAGTCTGTAATCTCCTGTTCCACTGCGGATATGAGCAACCCTTTTATGCCCACAGTAACAATTTAGAAGTGTTAAAGTTTGAGCACTGGGCCCCTGGTGCTTACACATGTTTAAATTGGCCCTCCCTGAAAGCTGATGTGTTCCAGCTGCTCTACTGGATTTCTTGGCTTAAAGTCACTGGAAACACTGAATGTTTCTTCTGCAGTGATCATGTGGCTGTCCAAGAGTAATGCACACACGCTCAGAGCCCGTGCCCAGGCTGCTCAGGACTGAAACACCACAGGACAAGTGGCTTTAGTGGACTTTTCTTCCTGTCTGCTTTTAGAGCTGTTTTGAAATCCTGATTCACGTTTCTGATCAATCTTATAACATGTAAGTGAGACTTGGTGGATAAATAAAACACACACGTTTGCAGCTCATTTCCTCTAACATTTTGCCTGAATGATGGAGATTAAGCAACTAGATTTTTTTAATTTATGTCAAGAAAAAGGAGCCATTACAGGCGAATTTCTAAGTTATAAAGAAACAAGCTGCAATACAGTAAATTATCAACACGAGCAGCAATGCTGGATTAACCAGTTATTCACTGCAAGAGCTGTACAATCCAGCTGCCTCATTGTCATTCCCAGACTCTCCAGGTTCAGGGGCAGGTATGTCACTGAGTTAAAGTACACAGATGCATTCAAACTGGGTCACACAAGTCATTAAAACAGCACATTCCTACAACAATTTTCACAGCCCAGCTATCTCTCACTGTGGCAGACTCTGAGAGTGTGCTTGGCCCTTGGCTTGGTCCATCTCCCACAAGCCTGAGCAACTGCTAGCAGCTGGAGGGATGCCCACGTTTCCAGCAGCACTGCTGACTCCTTAAAGCCTGTTTTGCTGCAGAAGCTGTGCTGCATTTCAAAAGTGAAGATTCAGGAGTATTAAAAATATTTCAGCCTCTTCATCATCTTTACTTTCTTAGGCATTTCCACCTTGTTCAGTTAAGATTCAGCCCTTTGCTTACTTCCAGTCCAGCTGGAGCACAGATGCAGGGAACCTTTTCTGGGAACCATCACCTCCCATTCCTGCCAAGCTGCAGGAACCCTCTTCAGACCTGCAGCCTCTCTCTCTTCATGATTGTAGCTCAGACATTTAATTTAAAATAGCTCAACTCACCTCTCCAGGATGCTCTCAAGCCTACTCAGTAGCCCCACCACATGCACTCCTTGGCTGGAAAACACAGCCCCCCTGGCTGCTGGGAGCTGGGGTCACACTCAGTGCAGTGGGAAATCAGGCAAAGGCTCCACGTGTCTCACTTTGGAGCAGGTGAAGCCGATGGCTGAGGTCACTGATTACCCAGGACAAGCTGCAGAGGCACTGGGGGAACAGTTCCCAGTGTCAGGTGAAATTCCTTTCTCCAATCCAGCCTGCTGATACAATTAAAAATGCACTGGACAACCTCCAGAGAAACCCTTCAGGTCAACCCCTCCTCTCTCCGTTTTTGTGGTGAAGCCACACTCCCTCCAGAGTTCAACTCAACTTTCAGCCATTGGCCAGGGGAGAAAATATCCTGGCTGCAAAATGGTGTTATGGCTTTGACTAAGGGGCTAACTGGGAGGGAAATGGATTCATTGCTCAGGAGGCTGGTTTCCATATCCTCATAATTGCTTCCAGCAAATGTTGACCATTCTCCCTCCTCACCATAGTGGGAGCATCTTCTGGTTGACTGGATTTGCCGTGTGTTTTGTACACAGTGTCTGAATGGGGATTTACATAAAAATAGTATTGCTGAGCATTTAGTTCTGACCACTTTGTACTTGGTACAGCCATCTGCAATCAAAATATTTGGAGAATATTACAGATGTTCTTGCGTTTTAGTCTCAAAAACTCCTAAAATATAAAACTCTTACATCCGCTCGCTGGAGTTGCCAAACTTTTTCTGCACTTCTGTTATTAAGCAACTCTGTTATTAAGCAATCGTGTTATTAAGTTTAGTGGATGTGAGACATCTTTGTCATGTTCAGCACTGCTTGCCAGGAGCTGGGTGGTCACTGGTGGGGAGTGGTGTCCAGCCTGACACTCCCTGGGCACAGGGAGCCTCTCCCCACCCTCCTGCCAGAGCTGGGCACTCGCCACCTCCATGGGCACCACAGCAGGGCAAACACAGCAGGGCTGGAGAGCTGCACTTCCTGAAGGATGGAAGATTGCTGTGGGATCAATCCCATCACGAGGGGCTTTTTAAACAGCTTTTATCATACACAGCTCTCTAGATGATAGAGAGAGGGTGAGAGCAGATCTGAAGCAGAACTGGCCCTTTCTTTAGTAAAAACTAAGATGTCAGATTTTCTATAATGGAAGCTAATCACTACCCAACAAAGCAGTATGCTTGGAGGGTGGTTTTTCATTTTTAGCCTTGGTGTAATGTTCCTGAAAGCTAATAGCATCTATAATGTTGTTGGCTGATTTGTTTTGCTGTATGAAAGAAAGCAGAAAATAGAATTGCCGTATGTGGGAGGTGAGGATGTATTTTGTGTAGTGAGCAATGTGCTGCAGTAAGAAAAGGCTGCCACGGTAAACATGCTGTCCCCAGGAAAGCCTGAATGTAATCATGTGGCTAACCACTTGTGATCTTTGAAAGGCAAGGCGTCACCTGGGTGTCTGAGCACAATGTGATTTTGGAGGCAGGAATCCAAACAATCAATCCAAACAGCCTCTCTCACTCCCCAGCACAGGCTGCTGCAAAGCTGGGCACACCCTGAATTGCAGCAAAGCCGAGCACAGCCCTTTATGAGCAGCCCCCACGCCGCTGTCTGGATGCACAGGTGGGCTGATGGCTGCTGTCTGCCTTCTTGCCATCCCACACACATTGTCTGAGTCCAGCAGCAGGAGCTCAGGCAGGGGAGGCTGTGGCCGAGGCTCTGCAGAGTGCCCATGGCAGTGCCCAGGCATTGCTGGGGCAGGTGGGATGCTGCCCTTCACCTCCTCCTGAGCTTGTCAGCAGCTTCCTGACAGGGTGGAGGAACCGTGGCAGCAGCTGCAGCTTCTGTATTGGACAGACACCACAGTGCACAGTGATCTGTGTCCCACCAGGCTCTGGCTGTGCCCACTGGAACCTCTTCTGCCTGGTGCAGCTGACTGGTATAAAGCACATGGCAGCCACGGTGGTGGCACTAATTCCCAGCTCCTACAGATTGTGCAGTGCAGAGAGCAGCACAGGGCATGGGGGGAGTCAGGGGAAAGGAGTGTGCACAAGGGATTTGGATCTGCCTGGTCTCTGAGGGCTGGCATGGCTGTGGGCTGCAAAGGCCATGGAAGGATAGGATGGAGAGACAGGAGCACCACGAGGGGAGGGAGCCACAGCACCAATGCAATAATACATTTATTTATTTTCCTTTCAGTAAGATGAAGAGGAGCTCAGTCTCATGCTGTTAAATAGCAGATCCCACACTTGGGACTCACCATGGAAAAGCATTCCAGCCTCAACATTCAGTTTAACTTGGCCTGATGGTTTCCAGCTGTGCTGCCCCTTTCACAGCCTGCACGTTTCACTGGGAGCTGTGATATCATTGTCTGAGCTACCAAACCCAGGGGTGTCCCAGAAAAGAGATCAAGTTTGAAGGTCACACTGCTCAGTTTTGTGGAAAAGAGACAGGACTTTGGATACATGAACATATATCACACTTTTTAGTGTGTGCCAGACAACCCTCCCATCTGAAAAGTTCATTAGAAACTTTTATGTGCTAATTTAGCATCCAGCTTTGTCTCAGAGATCACACGGGTGGGAGAGCAGCTGCATGTGTCTGTATTTAAGGTGCTGGTGGCTGTGCTGCCCCCAGCTCCCCCCGGGATGTGTGATGGGAATGGGATGTTTCACTCACCCCAACTGCTGGCTTTGCTTCAAGCCTCAGAATTGCTGCAGCTGTGCAGAGCTGTCCCTGTGGCAGAGCCAGGCATGGCAGGAGCCAGTTGGGCTCTCACCTGGGCAAAGGGACACGAGGCTGAAGTGTCATGAACTTCAGTAAATTTAATATTCTGAAAATCTACTGTGATTATTTTTGGTTTTTGATCAAACCAGATACTGAACAACTGCATCCACTTGATTAATAGCAAACACTTAGTACACAAAGAGACACTAACAATCTACCATTTCAGTGTGTCAAATGCACATAATTACTCATCACAGATACTATTTATATACCCACGTACTGCTAAGTGAAAGAATGCTTTCATCCTGGTTTTATCATTTCTAGATTAAATCACAGTTTTTCCGATTTCCTCCAGACAGCAGCTCAGCCCCACAATTTTCTCTCCAAATGACAGGCAATTCTTTTAAGCACGTTGAATTATTTTTTCCAGGTGGCAGTTCAGTTGAAATTAAATGTTACTCTTTAACACTGCTCAGCAGTACAGCTGTGGCACACAGAGATGACAACTTTAATATTCCAGCCAACTTGAAAATCAGAATTAAACAGAGGACTTTAAATTCAGAGTGTTACTTACTCCAAGTGAGCACTGGCAGGCAGCACCCCTTTTTCCTGGCATGAGGGTGTAGGGGGCACAGGGGAAGTGACAACACTTGTGTGCTGAAGGCTGGAAAGGGCCTTGGAGCTTAAAGACTCACTTGGGCTCCACAATCAAATAAGTACTGGATGATTTGATTTTGATGGTCATTTTTTAATCTCTGAGTGGTTTGATTTCCCAGCAGCAGGTGAAGGATGTGGTTACCTCCATGCCCCTGGGAGCAGCCAAGGCTCTGGTGAGCAGAGGGAGGTGCCCAGCTGGCAGGGACACACGGGCACCTCCTTTGCAGGAGCAACCAGGGCTCTGGTGTCCCTGTGAGCAGAGGGAGGTGCCCAGCTGGCAGGGACACACGGGCACCTCCTTTGCAGGAGCAGAGACTGAGGGCAGACAGGAGGGAAAGGCAGGAAAGGTGTTTCGGAACAAAGAGGCCACGCTGCCACTACTCAAAGCTCATGGCTGTGCTCCCCACATACACACACTCATCTCCACCTGGCTGCAATGATAAAGTGCCCTTTGATCCAACAGAGCCTTTGCTGACCCAGTATTAACCTGGATAATTATTTCATATCCATATTTCCTTTACTTTGTCCACAGAGGGTCAGTTAGAAGCCAACATTAATGTGAAGAACAAAGGTCAAGTTAATCTCTACCAAGAATTACAGAAGCTCATGGGATAAAGCCCAGCAGGAGTAGCCACGTGCTTGGGTGCTCTGCTGAGTGAAATGTGCAGATACGAATAAAAGATTAAAAGTCAAAAATATTTGTTTGATAAATGTAGAGCAAATTGCTCAGATATTTTTGTCTGGCAGGAACTGCATGCACTGAAGCACCAACATTTTATAAAAATCCTATTCTATAATTTTGCAAATTGGTAACAAAAGGGGAGGGCATTCATACTACAGATTAAGGCAAAATAAATCCATGCTTGTGAATCTGCTTAGCCTAATCATGGAACAACAGTGCCTCCCAATGACCAGAGTGTAACTCTGAAGGTTCATATATTGCTTGTCACTATCTCTATTTGCTTGTCTCTGATACTTTATGTATTATTCCAACCACATCTCAGCAGATCTCTCTACCAAGAAAGCTTTCATATTGAACTACAAAATTAAAATACTATCGAAGAATCAGCATATATGTCCCCTGCCAGAATATTCCGTTCTTTATTTGCAAGCAAAAGCCCTTGGTGACAGCAAGACCTGAAACATGGATGTGAACATGGAAACCAAGAGTATCTGGCAAGAGTGAGTTGGGAGTGTTCCTGCAGTCATGACTACTCTGGTCAGTGACACATGCAAGGTCTCAGTTAAGCATGCAGGTACTGCTTTTTCTTAACTGATTACAACAATAATTCACCAAATAAAATTAACATTCCCCCTTTTTTCTATCCCAAACCAGGTCCCGATTATTTCAGCTCCAAGAATCTTGCACTGCAAGCCCAGAAGAAGATCCTGAGTAAAATGGCAACCAAAACCATGGCTAACATGCTAATCGATGACACAAGCAGCGAAATCTTCGATGAGCTGTACAAAGTGACAAAGGAACACACCAGAAACAAAAAGGAAGCCCACAAAATCATGAAAGACCTGATCAAAGTGGCAATAAAAATCGGGATCCTCTATCGAAACAATCAGTTCAACCAGGAAGAGCTGGAGATCGTGGACAAGTTCCGGAAGAAGCTGAACCAAACTGCCATGACAATCGTCAGCTTCTACGAGGTGGAGTACACGTTTGACAGGAACGTGCTGGCAGAACTGCTGAACGAGTGCAAGGACCTCGTGCACGAACTCGTGGGGCGGCACCTGACAGCGCGGTCCCACGGGCGCATCAACCACGTCTTCAACCACTTTGCAGATGTGGAGTTTCTGTCTGCCCTGTACAGCCTGGACGGGGATTGCCGGCCATACCTCAAAAAGATCTGCAACGGCATCAACAAACTACTCGATGAGAAGGTTCTTTGAAACTGCGCTCACAGGCAAGAAACCAACCAAAAACTTCTCTCTAGAACTGGCCACCCTTCATAAGCCATGGTAGGCAAGCAAGCTTCCTTCCCATCAGTCTTACTACAGTCCCCAGCAGGGCCCAGAAAGTGCTCACCAGGCTCATGGTGAAGTGGAAAACTTAAATCAGAAAGCTATCGATTTTAACATTTTGTTCAGATAATTGTCTTTTCCAAGGAGCAGAGTGAACAAGGCTGCTGATACATATTGTTCAGACACAGATTGCTATTCACCATGATCTCGCTAGCTTTGTGTTCAAGGCCGAACATGTGAACAGAAAGTAAACTCAGATGCATGGCTATGTAAAAATAGACAGATGAAGGCAAGAGCAATGCATGGAATTTACCCCCAAGGCCCTTGGCGCGTATATTTTTATTATTTCCACACCAAATGAAAAAGCTTTGACAGAAAGTAGGGCTGTAATGGATTAAGTTCACTCCTTTCAAAAGGATCAGGAGTCAATATGAGAAAACATCTCTGATTTTACATGGTATATAAATCTAATAGGAGAGTAACAAATCATGCAAACTAAAGTGGGAGAAAATCTAAAGAACTTCTCTATGAAGCAGCAGTTTCATCAGTTTTGCTTTATACCTGCTAACAACAGGGAGAAGGTTTTATTTTAATTTGAAAAGCAGCTCAGTGGTTCAAGCTCAAAGGTAGATACAGTAGTACAGCAGTTTCCCTGCTCTCAGGGTTTGTGTACTGAGTAACATCAGGCGAGTTCAGGCTGAAGGTTGTGCTGCTCTTGCTGTTCTGCCTGACGGAACAAAATACTCTCTGTGAAGATTTTGAAATTGTCCTTGTGAGGAGAAGCACATCTGAGACATCAACATTTACATCCCTGATCCTCAAAATATTCAGCCTAGACAACACTCTCAGTTTAATGTGCCCATGGTATTTGTGCCTACAGTAAATCAGAGGTGGGATACAAAGGAACCCCATCCACTATTCCTGCAGTGCCTCCGAGTGTAGCATATCCACAGTAGTCAAAAGAGAACAGCCTTAGTGACTCTGGTGAGTTTCTGGAGTGAGTTTTTGTTCTGAAAGTTTTCAGTGACTTTTCCTTTTTTTTTTTTTTTAAACAAAATATAGTGATGTCTTCATTTTGCCAAGAAAGAGTGGGTTTGTACAGTTGTGGCTGGACACAGGGAGTGCAGAAGCAGAGCAGATGCTCCAGCTGCCACTTGCAGAACCTGGGTAGGTGCAGACTGACCCAGAGTAAGAAACATGTTCAGAAATTTCTCCTCCCCTTGTCCTCTCCATCTAATCCTCCAGACTCATCTATGTCTCCTGACACTGTGGTATCAGGACCCCTGTCCTTTCAGCTGACACAGAGAGCAGACAGTGCCAGCACATGGGGGTAATACCTTCCTTATCATGTATACTATAATAGAGAGATGCATGGATCTGAAAGTTGACAAGAAAATACATTTGAAAGCCATTCCTCTGTAAGGGGAGCTTACAGCGTTGATCACTCATTAGGTTAGGATAAGCAAAAAATCTTTTCTCATTTAAATAAATTCTTGAATACTACAGTATCAAGAGAAAATTGTTCAAAATTCTTATCCTTGTCTTTCCTCACCCCAGAATAACTATATTTTATCTCTTGCAACAACATTGTTTACTGCCACACCTTTATACATTTGAGAATTCACATACCCAAGTCATGTAGTCACTTGGGTTGTCCTAGATGGATTTTTACCTGTTCCCAGGAGAGCTCATTTGAAGCACAGTAAAAATGAAAGACATTGGCTGAACAGTTTTAATGGTGTATATTTGCCCCACATGTTTCCTTTAACCATTAAAAGTAGATTTAGTAGCAGTGAAGATGGACAACTCCTTTGCAACACTGAAATGAAACAGCAACACTTGGGGTTGCAAGTTCAGCCAGTTGCAGAGCCATAGTTACATGCATCATTACCTGCATTTCTTCCAAGCATGTACTTGTCAACTGATGCTTTTGAACAGTATTTCTTGTATCCAATGCTCCTGTCCCAGTGCACATGTCAGATTTTCTGTGTTACATTTGTGGTAAACAAATTTAAGTTCTTCTTTTAAAGCCAGAAAAAGACATTATTCAACATTCAAGATTTCTAAAGGAAAGGGATATCCTGTATTTGTGACTTTTTGTGTGTTGCAAGTATCAATATTCAGATTTTGGTATTTTAAACACACCAGCTGAACATCTGTTGTTTTATTTAAAAATAATCTGAGTAGCCTTAAGGAAAGATATGTTTTCAAGTATTTCTCATACTTGCATATCCTGTATATTCATTGTTTACTTTTGTACTTGTAGCTTGGTATGTAACAACATTGCCAAAATATGGGCAATGTTCAGGTCACCTTGAATATATTATGTATTATCACATTTGTGGATTAAAAATGTGTGATTACTGCCCTTTTTGTTTCCTTTTGATTTATTTATCCTACCACCTCTATTGTATCACAAGCAAAAGAGCAGATACTACAAGCCAAAATCTCAGTCTTCCAAGGACCTTCTTGCAAGCTTCCCATGATACATTTAGTCCAGTTTAGCTCAATGTTATTTAAGGTAGATGGGAAGACCTAAACATGAAGATGCTGGAACCTACCAGAATGTTTTAACAGTAAGCATTTATTTTCCTGTCCTTATTCCCAGAAAAGGCAAGCCGTTTTGGCTGAAAGAGCTCAGGATTTGCAAACAACTCACATGGCAATTATACTGAAAGCAATTAAATACTGGCACAAAGAGAAAACTGACAACCACCTTGAAATCAAAGTTTAAAGCAATCTCCTTAAGTGGTGCTTTGAGCCTTCCTGCTGCTAAAACTTTGCTGTTGGGTTAATTTTATGAATAATATCATGGCAGGACACAATATTCCTTGCTTCATCACTGCCAATTTTATATAATAAAGACAAAAATGTTAATGTTCAAGGAACTCTTAAGTGGGTGACCACTTTGGATATGTTACTGAAATGGTGCCTGTACCACAGAGTGCACATGATCTGATTTGTGCTAGTGAAAGGCTCTCAGAGACAGGCACATAAATAGCTGGCCCTGAAGAGAACCAAGCAGTAAAACACAATTAACTTTCACCACAGCAACAGAAATGCAAAAAGCAAGTTTTAACTGGATGACTTAAGCAGGTCTATTTTTGTTTTTACATAAATCAATGCCAGAAAAAGACCATGCACAGTCTTACCCACACAGAAAAAGATAATACAGCTTCAATGCTGAAAAACTACTGGTGGGACTCTATAGGGGAGAAACACTTTTCCAATACTTACAATAAATCAATGCCATTTATGAGCTACTTGCAAGTACAGGAAAACCTCAAGATAGTGCCATTCATTACACAAATTTACTCTTTTAAGTCCTTACAGGATGAGGAGGGTTTGGGAATACTTAGCAGAAAGTAATATAACCCATCAGGAGATTTAGTGTGCATCCAGGAAAACATCCTGCCTCATACTGCCATGTTGCATTTCCGCCAGTTTTCCTACCTAAGTGTCTGTTTCAATAAAAACACCTGAAAATACTTGGGATAAGGAGGCAGAAGCTGACATAACAGTTGAAATACGGATCTAATACAATCACTTTGCTGCTGACTCCCAAAGATCCAGAACTCTCAGGGCACACAGCAGCAGAACAGTGAGACCTCCTGGTCCTTAAGGGTTTGTCTCTGTTAATCTGCCAGTTCAGCAAGGTCACTATACACTGATATAGTTGCCTCTTGAACAAAACTCCTTCATGCAAACTGGTTTTGTGCTCTCTTCCTTCTAGACTGCTTCTTTGCACCCTACTTCCCTTCCAAAAAAGTCACAAAGAAAAGTAATTGTAACACTGTGGAAGATGAGGATACTCAGGACAGAATTTTCAATGTAGAACCAGAGGGAATAATATTCCTTTGTGGAGTTGCCTCTGCAGCTCTGTTTCCAAGACAACTGGATGATGGATCAAGATCAGGACTGCCAGCACTGAAATGCTGAGGTTCTCCAGGGCCTGAGCTCCCCCCTCAGCCAGGACTGCTGTCACACCAAACAGCCCCAGGGCTCAGCCCAGGGCTGCAGCCACCCTCAATTCAGCCAATGTCACACTGTCCAAGCTCCCAACTCCACAGCAATGGCTTCTTATGGTTGCACTGAACTTAAAAATATGTTCTTGCTGTCAGTTGTCAATAACAAGAGATACTGAAATCTCCTGTGATGCCTAAAAACAAAACCACAATCTGGCAGTATTCCAGAAAAAAGACTGGATAATGTGAGCTAGCACACAGACTGCTGTTTAAAAAGTATAGTCCTTCACTGTTTTGATATCTCCAACTGAGACACAGGACATTTAAATTTTTAATTTTTCCTATCAAGACTTCTGTCATGTTACACTCTTCAAGACTGCTCAGATGCAAAGAGAAACAATTAAAATAGAAACTAATTCTTAATATGCAGAAACATTGTTACATGGGTAACATGTGGTGGGAAAGAATATTTAATAAGTATCAAACTAATTTGTTTAATAAAACTGAATTTTATTAAACTGCAAGAAATGCAAATATGATGATAGATTCAGAACAATATTTGTTGGGCAATCCAAAAATAAAGACTGACACAGGTACAATTCCCTGCAAACTCCTTTAAGTGATGTTACCATAAAGCAATTAGAATCAGAATACTGACACCTTAACATACACTATTCATACAGTGAAAAAGGTTACAGAGAACATTACATTAACAACAGAAGGCATTGTTGTCTTTGCTTTTCTTCAAACACCAGGACATTGAACATCTCCTTGCTAAAATGGTTTAAATGCATAGGCCACAAACAGATATTTGTATTAGAGTTCCTATGATTACGAAGTCCAATTGCATAACACAAGTCTGATTTACCAGCAGGGAAATCATCTGCTGGAAATTATTCCACTATAAATCAGTTTTCATTTATATAAACTGTCTTGAAGTGTCAAGTAAACATTAAAGTATGCAGAACATTAAATATATTTACAGGTTCAGTGCACTTTAAGTTCCTCAGTAAGAGGGTACTGAAACAACAATACAAAAGGAACTTTGCTTGGATGATTATACTTGTGAAAACACAAGTAACTTGACTTAAAAAAAATAGCTTCAGCACATTAACATTCTTACAACAATTTCATGAACATTTACCAAAACATCAGCAAAGTAAAAGAATACTTTCTTTCCCTTTACAACCAGTGCTTATCAGGTGAGAATCAGTAATGCTGAAATATAAGAGTTTCCTTGTTACTATTAAACACACAAAGGAGAGCATTCCACCACAGAATCCTTTATACCATGGCTGAATTGTGTGCACACACTTGGATGCTTAAACAGAAAACATGACCAGCTATAAATAATATTAACCAGTACTATTTTTCATTTAGCATCTAAATAAATTAAGATTGCTGGATTTTCAAGATTGTGAGGTTACTTCAGGAAGAGGAGACAATCTGCTCAGACACATTTTCCACTGCTCTGGCTTAATCCCTCATGCCTTGCTGCAGTTCCCAGCCATGCACACACAACACAGCCACATCTCTGCAAGTCAGAGATTTGATGAGTCATACTGAGGCTATAAATAATTAGAGGTAAAAATAAATAGAAGTTTTCCCCTTGTGAATTTTCATGCACAGAGATTTTGGCCAGATTAAATTTACAGGATGGACTGGAAAGCAATGAACACGTTCACTACCCAACAATCAAGGAGTCAACAAGTCCACAGCCAAGTGCCCCCAGCTCAGTCATATCAGACCTGATCCACATGGAATTTCATTTCAGACATGCACCAATACCCAGTGACTGTCACAGACCCCTCTGGAAAGGGAAAGAGACTGAAACATGGGGCAGGAAAAACTGCAGACAGAAACTAACCTGAAGGGCTTTAGATAATCCCCCAGGAGTTGCTTCCATACAATTTCACATGCTTGATTCCTATCAAAAACCTCTTTAGATGTTATCCCTTCCATGGTAAACATCAAAGTTCATCAGAAGTGTTTTGCTCCCTAAAATCTTCTAACTGTTTTAAAACCATGCATTTGTTGCTACATAAGTTATTTTATATAATCACCAACATGGGTCTTGTTGCCAGCAGTGCTTAAAAATAGCTTTAGAAAAATTATCAAAATAAAATTAGATAACTGATCAAGTCTGACCTCGTAATGGAAATATGTTTTCTTCAAAATCATATTTAAGTAGTTGCCATGAAGAATAAGTGTTGGCATCTATAAAAGCTGTGTAATAAAAATAAATACTTTCAGTCATTTACAACAAAATTAATATACATTTCACTTACACAGGTAACAATGCTTTAAATGTACTGTACAGTCCTGAGCATGTTTTTGCAGGGGTAATTTAGGTCATCATTCTTCCCCCACAAGTCCACTTGGACATTGCCAGCTGGAAGAAAACTTTTAATACTTGAAGAAGCAGTATCTTAGTTTAGCTTTGGTAATTATCTGTGCAACTGTATAAATCTTTGATTTGCCTTCACACGCCAAATAGATTAAGGCAGGCACTATTGTTCTTAGGATTCCTCCATCACCTTCTGACACTGATAGAGCAAACCATCTGGAAGAGCAGCACAAGGGGACCTGAACCACAGGGCCAGCAGCCCTGAGTGAGTGCGGCAGTGCAGCAGGCAGGGCACAGATGGAAGGAGCTGGCAGGCCAGGATTCCCTCATTACCTGAGAGACCACACAAACACAGAGACCACAGGAAAAAATGCAGTATCAATTAGCAAGTAACAACTGCTACATCAGACTTCATAGAAAAGGCATTTTCACACTCCATGACTGCTGTTTTCCCCTACTCTGACCTGTAACTCATGGAACACATCACCACAAATCATGCCAAAATCCCAGCTTCATGTTTGTCATACAGCTTCATTCCCTTTTGTCCTACCCAAAACTCTTCAGTGTGTAAGTTTTCTTCCTTGTAAAATTCACTGTTTGCTGAACACTTGTACCTTTACATCACCTTCTCACAGACCCCTGAGTGAGGCAAACAAACCCCATGGGACACCAATTCTGTGTTTACCACACTCCCAAACATTCCCTGCCTTCACCTGTAAGATACTCACTTCCATGCACTTATTTTCCTGGGACAAATTATCCTGTGAGCAACCCTATATTATACTTTCACTTACCTATAATGTCAACTCTGTGGAGCTTCAGCTTGTGTTGCAGTGTATCCAGGGCTGCTGAAAGGGAATCTTGGCAAGATGACATCTTTATATTCTGTTTCACATCATTGGAAAGGGACAACCACAGCTTCCCAAAGTCTTCTGTAGTCATTTCCATTGGCCTAAAAGGAAGTTCACCACATTTCTTAGCCAAATAATATACATAAATCAGAATATATCAAAAAAACCCACATATGGAGGCAACTAGACAATAGAGCAGTAAGTAATTACATGTTAGTCTAAACAAATCCCTCCTCTTTCCACCTCAACATTTAAAAAATGTTTCTATTCCTTGCTTTAGATTCCTAAACTCAAAAAAAATGAATTTACAAATTTCACTTGAAAAGAAAATTCTGCTGGACAAAGATCACTTGTTTTTTCCTACTCCTAAAATAAATGCAGTGTTCAAAAATGAGAAGAATGAGCTTTCTTCTTCTCTGCAAAAGTTGTCACCCTTTTCATACAATGTTCTGGTCTCCATACTCAAACCACTTGATTCCTCTTGACATGTTTACATTATGCCATATTTTAAAGCAGCATGTCCTTCTGTTCTCTGTTCTGTTAGCCTCCTCAAAAACAGCTACTGCATTTCTCCCTGCATTTGTACTTCTTGCTGGAACTTTGCCCCTTTTTTCCAAATGTAAAATAACCCTTTATTATCTTTAACAGATTTGAATTAGCTGCTCAAGGTGAAGCCTTGTATTTCCATAGTCAATACCAAAATCATCCTACCCTTGTCTAATACTGAGTTGAATACAAGTGTTTTTAAAATCTGCAGCTTATTTCATTTACCTGATGAAGTCCATCAATGATAAAGTTACTGAAAATTCAAGGTGAGTTTCCATCTCTGACTGGTAATTAACAGAGCCAGGGAGAATTCCCTGTGTACAGACTTTGTTCATCCTCACGCATTTCTGGCAATGTTCCACATTTTGAGCTTCAATTACAGGAAACTGAGAGGTGGGACTCTCCAAAATCTATATAATGTCATAAAAGGAATAAAGAATATAAGTCTTGCTGTCAAGCTGTGCAAGTGATTCAGATACAGCTATAAAACCGTGTAAGTGCCTTTTATTTCTGTTGATTTTTCTTGGAGTATTTGACAAGTGAACAGAGCTACCATTTCTCAGCCCTCATGAAAGATATATCAGTCATTAACACCTAAAAACATCTTATGAGATGCATAGCACCAGTGAAATTGATCTCTTTCTGACAACTGCCTTCTCCCAGTTCTGAATAACTGCACCAAGAACCTGAATTCTGTAGCTCAGTCCCAACATAAACTAATATACAAGCAAGCAGCATCACAACATACCTCAGCTATATGCTAAAAGCAAGAAGTTGAGAAAACATCCCTAATAAAAAGGAGGATTTCTAGATTACTCAGCAGTCCCTGGCTCTGCAAACAAACTGGTAACAGAGATTCTATCCGTGGTGGTGGTCTGGGTGGGAATTTAAGTGAATTAGAAGAAAAATCTAGACATGAGATGCCCACTTTATCAATGCCAAGACAAGTTTGTTTCAAGTCAGAAATGGAAACGGGCTCCACAACCAATTAGCCATTCCTTGATTAAGTCAATTCTGAAAGAAACAATCAGCTTAATTCTTTTTATCCAGTTATCACTTGCTGAGTTAATAATTCCATGCTTGTTTTAGCAAAATCTCATTGGATAGTCATGCCAATTGACAAATCCTAAATATTTTTCCAAATATTTAAATGAAGTTTAAATTATGACTATGACATGCTTTTACCAACCATACTTAAATCCCTAATGTAGTAAATGTAAAAAAAAAAAACTATCAGCTCCTCTGCACCCTCAACTAAATGCAAGACAGTGAACCATGACTGATGTCTTTGGAAAAAAAAACTGAAGGAAGCTTACACAAATCTGGTGTCAGGAAAGCATTGTGTTTGTGTATCAGGTAAATACAAATTAATGCACAAGCCCAACAGTCACACCCACACAAAAAAAGCTACACAGTGATTTATTTGGTAACTCAAGTCATACCACCCCAAGTAGAACCAGTTAGGCTTGCACTGGTTTAGTCTTTGCATTCAGAACAGAAAAATCACATCTATTTGTTATACAGAGGCAAACAAGGTGAATTGAAAAAGTGAGAGGCTAACTTTCATAGCAAATGACACCAAGATTTCTTTCACCTCCTTCCAAGAAGGTGTGTAACAGCTGTACCACAGGTTTTAAGGAAATACTTTGGGAAAAGGCATGGCTATTACATTAAATCAAACACTGCACAGTTAAATGCAAGCTAAAAACAAGAAGTTCCAAGTGAATTTAAAATGCAGTAGAAACTAAGTTTCTTACCTGAAAGTGTTCTGTTTCTTCAAACACTAAGTTCACAGCATTAAGTGCAGAAGTGGCTTTATTTGAAACAAAAACAAGGAGCAACAGAGAGTCATCTGTCCACACCTTACATAAATGCAGAGCTAAGGCATCACTCTGACAAAGTCCCACTACCTCAGAGTGAGGAAGCTCTTCAAGTTCTTCTGGTAAGGAAGGGACCAATGGTGTTTCACTGGCACTTTCACATTGAGCACTTGGAGAAGGCTGAAAAATTTCAATATTACTATCAGCAAACAAAGATGACTGTGACAGCCTGCTAGCTGAAAGTCTGTCATCCAGCACAGATTTTCTGAGAGATTGAGGTGTTTCAAATGTTAAATTATCATCTACAGTATCTGAAGAAGAAGGGGAGACTTTTCTTAACCTTGTCTGTGTACTTCCCTCAGAGTCTTCCACAGTAATAGGTACTGTATCAAGTAAAGGACCAAAATCTGAAGCAGCACTGTTTTGGAAGTCTGATGCCTCCTCACTCAACTGCTGAGTTTCATTTATCTTTGATTTCCTTTTGAACTTCTGAGTAGCTGTGTCTGCTTTCCCCATCTGAAAAGAGAAAAAAAAAAGGGTGGAAATGTTTCTAGCAACTAGTTGTGTTACTGTTAATACCATGAAACAGTGAGGAAGAACCCAGGAATCAAAACAGATGACAAATACAAACAGACTCCAAACATTTTAACGGATCCACGCTTTTGTTGTATCTCTCTAAGAGTACTGAATTAGCTTATAATACAGGAATTACTCTAGATTCCCTTAACAAACTAAAAGTTCTTATTAAAGACTAAGCATAGGTAAAGTTTCTAGTTAACCAGTGCTAAGTGCCAAGATATGAGCTGGCTAATATACTGCCAGTCTTAAAAATATTGCCTAATAGTGAATTCTTTTATGTTCCACATATTACCATACATAAATTTAAAATAGTTTTGACACAGGGTGCCAAAATCTAACCATATGAACGGTGACAGCTCTGCAAAGCTAGGTCAAGGAAAACTGACACTAAAACCTGGAGCACAATATGTGAACAGAAGAAAGTTCTAGTTACCAAATCAGATCTGCTCCAGAGGTTGCTTCAGCAGGCTGTTTCAGGTTTCAGTAAATTATCACGTTGCAGAAGTACTTCTCAATAGTTTTTCAGTGTCTTGGGGGGGTGGTTGCCTTACCACTAATTTGACACCCATTTGCATACAAGTATCTATAATTTTAAATAAGACAGTATGCAGACTTTAAGCTGTTAAGTCTCAAAAGAATCACTTACCAGGCTGACACCAGCACTTGATCCCAGCCCAACGAACAAAGTTGAGGCTAACTGCTGCTTCTCTTTGTCTTCCTCAGACAGGCTGGCACCTTGGTCAGGCTGCAGTGCAGGAGGCTCCCCCACCTGCCCTGCTAATAAGCTGCCACAAGGCACTGTTTGTGGCTCGTTCCCTTTCCCTGCTTTGCTTTCCTTCTTTGGAAGGTAACCTTCTTTTCCCCACAGCTTGCGTACTCCCTCAAGTTTCAGGGTGTTTGTCCTAAAAAGGGAAACAAAACAAAGCAGGATCAGCCATGTGAACATCATGTTCATAAAAACATGCCAGCACTCAAACACCATTCACTACCTTGGTACTTTGATAGACAAATACAAAGATTCTGAGAAGGTTTCCTGCATACCAATTTAGCAGAGTGTAAATGAAATTATTAATTTGTATGAAACTGTGGATATGGAATTAATGTGTAGTGCACTAAAAATAAAAGGAGCATCTTACACTGCAAATCTTAGCCTCACTTTTATCTAAAAAGAGTATCCTAAAGTCACTTTATTGTAATGCCATTAAAAGTAAGCATACCCTGTAAGAAAAAGGCGGCAGGAAAAATAGTAAACAATGTAATCATCGGGCAGTCCTGTCCCAGTTTTACTGCATTAACTATCACCTAAACTGCAGTCTGTGAAGAAAGTGGAAGAAGAGTCTGACCACATCAGCTATTTTCCTAGTTATTACACAGATCTGATTTTCTTCTTATGTTTTCCAAGTTCAACTGCATTCTTTGTAGTTCCATGCAATGAAGCAACAGAAACCCATGATACTGACAGGAACAGAAGCTTAAATGTACTTTACTTCAAACACAAATTAACTCACTCTTTGTNTGTAGTTTATATATATATATATATATATATATACACACACATATTTTATATATAAATAGGAGGCAAACCCTTTGATTTCAAAAGCAGCAATGTATCAGTAAAACAGGCCTACCTCATCTTTGAAAAAACAAAAGACAACTAAAAATAAACCAGTATATGAAATTATAATTCTGCTAAAAGCTATTCCAGGTTACTTAACTAAAACATCAGGGTTCTTTCTCTTTCAGTACAGAAGACAATGAATCAAACATACCTGAAAAAGTGTTTCTGAAAATTCACTTTAAGCAGCCTTGCACCCAGTGAGAACTGCAAATACCATTCATTTTGAAAACACCTTTCCACCGACATATTCAGCCCCCTGAACTACAAAGAGGTTAATGAAAAACACCCGTGGCATGTGTCTTACCACCAGGTCATTGCAACTGGCATCAAATGGAAGCAAGTTTTTCATCAGTGCTTTGTCTTCACACAGATGCTTCAGTTCAAAGGCGTATTGTCTCAGGCATGTATCCAGAGAGCTGCTGAGTTCCTGGATTATTTCATCCACTGCTNGAGCAACAGAGAGTCATCTGTCCACACCTTACATAAATGCAGAGCTAAGGCATCACTCTGACAAAGTCCCACTACCTCAGAGTGAGGAAGCTCTTCAAGTTCTTCTGGTAAGGAAGGGACCAATGGTGTTTCACTGGCACTTTCACATTGAGCACTTGGAGAAGGCTGAAAAATTTCAATATTACTATCAGCAAACAAAGATGACTGTGACAGCCTGCTAGCTGAAAGTCTGTCATCCAGCACAGATTTTCTGAGAGATTGAGGTGTTTCAAATGTTAAATTATCATCTACAGTATCTGAAGAAGAAGGGGAGACTTTTCTTAACCTTGTCTGTGTACTTCCCTCAGAGTCTTCCACAGTAATAGGTACTGTATCAAGTAAAGGACCAAAATCTGAAGCAGCACTGTTTTGGAAGTCTGATGCCTCCTCACTCAACTGCTGAGTTTCATTTATCTTTGATTTCCTTTTGAACTTCTGAGTAGCTGTGTCTGCTTTCCCCATCTGAAAAGAGAAAAAAAAAAGGGTGGAAATGTTTCTAGCAACTAGTTGTGTTACTGTTAATACCATGAAACAGTGAGGAAGAACCCAGGAATCAAAACAGATGACAAATACAAACAGACTCCAAACATTTTAACGGATCCACGCTTTTGTTGTATCTCTCTAAGAGTACTGAATTAGCTTATAATACAGGAATTACTCTAGATTCCCTTAACAAACTAAAAGTTCTTATTAAAGACTAAGCATAGGTAAAGTTTCTAGTTAACCGGTGCTAAGTGCCAAGATATGAGCTGGCTAATATACTGCCAGTCTTAAAAATATTGCCTAATAGTGAATTCTTTTATGTTCCACATATTACCATACATAAATTTAAAATAGTTTTGACACAGGGTGCCAAAATCTAACCATATGAACGGTGACAGCTCTGCAAAGCTAGGTCAAGGAAAACTGACACTAAAACCTGGAGCACAATATGTGAACAGAAGAAAGTTCTAGTTACCAAATCAGATCTGCTCCAGAGGTTGCTTCAGCAGGCTGTTTCAGGTTTCAGTAAATTATCACGTTGCAGAAGTACTTCTCAATAGTTTTTCAGTGTCTTGGGGGGGTGGTTGCCTTACCACTAATTTGACACCCATTTGCATACAAGTATCTATAATTTTAAATAAGACAGTATGCAGACTTTAAGCTGTTAAGTCTCAAAAGAATCACTTACCAGGCTGACACCAGCACTTGATCCCAGCCCAACGAACAAAGTTGAGGCTAACTGCTGCTTCTCTTTGTCTTCCTCAGACAGGCTGGCACCTTGGTCAGGCTGCAGTGCAGGAGGCTCCCCCACCTGCCCTGCTAATAAGCTGCCACAAGGCACTGTTTGTGGCTCGTTCCCTTTCCCTGCTTTGCTTTCCTTCTTTGGAAGGTAACCTTCTTTTCCCCACAGCTTGCGTACTCCCTCAAGTTTCAGGGTGTTTGTCCTAAAAAGGGAAACAAAACAAAGCAGGATCAGCCATGTGAACATCATGTTCATAAAAACATGCCAGCACTCAAACACCATTCACTACCTTGGTACTTTGATAGACAAATACAAAGATTCTGAGAAGGTTTCCTGCATACCAATTTAGCAGAGTGTAAATGAAATTATTAATTTGTATGAAACTGTGGATATGGAATTAATGTGTAGTGCACTAAAAATAAAAGGAGCATCTTACACTGCAAATCTTAGCCTCACTTTTATCTAAAAAGAGTATCCTAAAGTCACTTTATTGTAATGCCATTAAAAGTAAGCATACCCTGTAAGAAAAAGGCGGCAGGAAAAATAGTAAACAATGTAATCATCGGGCAGTCCTGTCCCAGTTTTACTGCATTAACTATCACCTAAACTGCAGTCTGTGAAGAAAGTGGAAGAAGAGTCTGACCACATCAGCTATTTTCCTAGTTATTACACAGATCTGATTTTCTTCTTATGTTTTCCAAGTTCAACTGCATTCTTTGTAGTTCCATGCAATGAAGCAACAGAAACCCATGATACTGACAGGAACAGAAGCTTAAATGTACTTTACTTCAAACACAAATTAACTCACTCTTTGTGCCCTGTCTCAGCACTATTCCCAGATGTATCAGAGCCAAAAGATAAACCAGTGGGGGACTGTCTGCCAGTGACACCAGATGAGGACACACTTGAAGCAAAGGACAGTCCATAAGGTTCAAAATTCAGAGCTGCAAGACAGACAATCTTCAATTACAAGGAAGCATAAAAAAAAGTAAGAATGAAATCTATTTTCTGAAAATAGATATCCCTGTACTGCTGGACTTCTCAGCTTTCACTTTAATAATCCACATATATTTCAAAACCTATAGACCAGCAAGGATTACAGTAAGACTTTCTCACCTGCAGAACAACAATCTACATACATCAGCTAGACAGAGGTGGAACTAAAATTTAAATCAAACTTAACTGTTGTCTACAGACAAGAGTTGCCTGGAGATACTATTATTTTAAGAAGACAGATTAACTGTACACTTAAATTGCTAATACTTATCAGGTAATTTACCAGTATTAAATAAATAAACTGTAACCTTTTTCCTGAGAAAGTTTCTCCTCTTGTCTCTGGTGATGAGGCTTATATGGTGCTGCACCATGACCAAGTCCCTCAGCCACAAATCCATCCAGAAAAGATAAGGAAGCATCTACCTACACAGAATTAAAAGAAATGAAAAGGCAATGAAGATACTCGCTCTGTGTGAGCCTAATGTTACCAGAAGAATATTGTGCCTTATCAGCAAATCAGGATCTTCATCTCACATCCCCCATATCTACCAGTGAAGATGCTGTATGGACAGAATCTTTTCATCATTTACTGTGGAAATTTCATTGTCAAAATCTGNGCTGCTGAGTTCCTGGATTATTTCATCCACTGCTTTTGAGCAGGAGGTGTGTGATGCTATCTTGGTGACTGCAGCCATTATCCACGCTTTAGTTTCAGAAGTGACAAAAGTCTTCTTCAGCAGGCTGTGCAGCTTTGTCAAAATAACTTCTGGATCAACATCTGTAACAAGACTGAAATATTCTCCCAACACCTATTCACAGAGAACAGACAAAATATGCATTTAGAGCAGTGCTTTCTGTTTTGAAATTAGAATATAGTACTAAATACCAACACAATAAAATCCACCTCACATTCAAGAAACTATTATTTAAATGTGTTCCAAGTTATTTCTTTACCATGTTGTGTTTTATATGTCAAAGGGTTGAACTGATCTTTGTGTTTACCTCAACAGACTGCAACTTTTAGCTTTTTAAAAATCAAGTAACTGTCTTGAAAAGAAAGCTAAACATAACTAGGCCCTGACAAAACATCACTCCGTCAAACTGCAACCTCTCCTCTGGGTGGAAGCTGAAGCTTCCCAGGAACCAGATAACACCAGCACAGCACTTGGCCAGTCATTTGCAAGGCTGCAAGTGCATTTCACAACCACACCTGGCTAATTTGGATGAAGACAGGCTCTCAGCACACAGTCAGATTCAGGTGGCTGCTTAGCCATTCCAACAATCATCTGCCTTAAAGGGAGCAAGTTAGCTTTTCCACAAACCACAATTTAATAGTCCTCAGTTACCAAAGAGGTCACTAAAAGAGATTTCAGCATGCTAGCTTAACTTCAAGTAAAAATTACTAAAAACAAATGTTTAATAAATATTTATTAACAACACGATCATCTTTGACAGCTTCCTCAAATCTGTGGATGGAATTCTGACCATGTGTCTACCTTACCCAACTCATAACTTGAAGGAATTTCTGTGGGTACAATTTATCTTCCTCTTCAAGTAATGCTAAGTAAGACTGTACCGCATACATCCGTAGCTGATGATCTTCTTTTTCATCATCAAATCCTAGATAAAAAACAGCACAGTTTCTCTGAAACACAAATAAACATGTCCTACCAAATATTTCAAAGTACATTCTAAGAAAAGCAAACAAACCCAGATTATTAAGGGACATGTCCAATTCTTCAGGGCATGCAGGGAGTTACCTTCAGCCAACAGCCTCAGGAAGTTGTTTGGGATATCAGAATGCACAACATCACCTCCAACTGAGAACACAGCATTCATTGTCTGGATGAACCACTCATTGTTAGGGGCATACGTGTCCAGATGTTAAGGAATGAAATGCTAAGGCATAACTTTTTCTTTCTTATTTAGTTTATTTCCTAAGGAATGCCCATCATGATCTCCCCAGCAAGCTGGGGATCTGATGGGCAAATATCTGCTCCATCTAACTAAAGAGGAAATCCCTGTATCTTTTAGAAAGTGCTTCCTGTAAATGTCATGAAAACTGGTGGTCAGTTAGAAAAGTCTTAGGCTACTGCTCTGCTGAAAACACTGAGTTTATGCAGGCCTCACACACGAGGAACAGATATGTTCACATTTGTCCTATTCTCAGCTCACACTTGTCCTGTGCTAGGCTTCCAGGCAATCCTTTGTTTACCCAGCATCACTTGATCAATGATAAAAAACCTGTTCTTTTCAGCAGTGCTTTGCTGTTGATTTACCAATTTTAGAAAAACATTTTGAAGCACTCCACAGAAATCCTCACTGCTTTAAATATATTTAACTTTTGATCAGCCTTTGCTAACTTTGAAAGTTGGCTTCTGCCTTCTCTCAGACAAGTCCTGAAAACACACAGTTAATGAATGGAAATTTTTAACAGCACAGAAATTTCAGTGTTACTGCATTATTACTGCAGGACAACAGAGCTTTTTTTAGTACACTACTCCACGCCAAGCACTGCACAAACAGGATGATAAGGCAGCTCTCTGTTATCAAGAGCTTACAACTCAAGTTATCAGACAAAAACACACACAGAAAATCAGGCAGTGCCAGGTCTAACAGTAATGCCCATCATAAGCCAAATCCCTAATCATCACTTTCATCTTTTTTTGGCATCTTTAAAAAAACTTATATTTCTATCAAAGTCTGCTGTTCTTAAAATCCATCCACCAACGAAGAGTCCTATCAGGGAAAATCAGACTCACAATTACAGAACAGCACTTCAAGTAGTACTGACATCTCTCTCTAGGCAGTGGTATAAGGCTTCAAAGTTTGAATTTACAAACACAAGGCTTAATGCTGAACTCCAAAGCCAAAACCTGAGTGGAATTGGTTTCTCTCAGTGAAATACAAGAAACACTGTAGTCATTTTTGTATGTGCTTTCTTTTGCATACTTCCTTTGCATTTGAACGGATGGAAAGCACAGCCCTAACACTTCCTACTTCACCAGATCATGAAAGATGCTTTGATAGGTATCAATGCTACAGGTGCCTGAGCTCTGACTTCAAAATTTTAAAAAATAAAAGGATATTTCTCAGCTAGTTCTGCTATTTTGCCAACTAAGTTGATGATAGCATATTCTTCTTTGCTTTCTTTTAAGTAGTCAAGCATCTTCTGGACTATGACAATTACATTCTGTCCATTTGTAATCCTATAGAGAAGCTCTAAAGTCTGAAAAAGAAAGCAAAAAAAAATTAATTGGTTCTGATGACTCAAAAAAGGAAGCAGGCAAACAGCAGCTTCAGTACACTGCCAAATTGAGCAACTATTTTTAAATGAAATACACTGCTTCTATACACAGCTTTACACATTATTACTGTTTGTAACTGCCCTCTCACATTTATGGAAACATAACATTTTTACACTACTCATTTCACAAAACTTATCACCCACCTTAACAATTAACATAATTTTTGACTTTTAGAAGTTCACTGACCTCCCTTTTAATAATGGGATCCGGATGGTCCAGACATTCAATTATTGTCATCTGGTGCTGAAGTGCCAGATTTGGATCCTGCTGGATAACATAGGTCAGAGCCTTTAAACCTGGAATGTAAAGGATTGCAAGTGATGTAAGGCAGTGCTATCACTATGGCCAAATTAAAGACAGTGTAATGAAATCAGGCATCCTTACCTAAGTATTTCAAATTAATTTTGGGTGACAAAACAAATTTTCCAATGCACTTGGCAGCCTTTTCAAGTAATTCAGATTTGGGATGAATGGTATAAATTGTTTGGACACATTCAAACAAGATGGCTGCAGGAGGAGGAGAAGACACAAAATTAATGTGCATTGAATACTTCCATAATCCCAAAATTTTTAACAAACAAGCTCAATGACTGCCTCAAGGGCCTGCAGTGCTGTCCCACTCCCACTGAACCTAACCAGAGAGTACCACCTGACATAAGGAAAAGCAGGGTCAAAGTCTACCTCCTTTAGTACATACATGTTTTAATTAGCCCTTGCCATTGTGCAACTTTCTGTCCTTAAAGTTCTTCCAACCTTGAAGTCTCCTACAGCTGCTCAAGGCACTGGACTGGGACAATCTCCAGAAAGCCAATAAGCAACTGAAAAGGATTTGAAACAAATTATTTTTGATAACTCATACCATTTCTTAGCCACTACCAATGACCAAATCATCCCAAGAATGTTCTTAAAAAAAAAAAAAATCAAAACACAAAACCAGAAAAAAAACCCAACAGCTTTGTACAGTTGTTTGAGAAAAATCTAGAAGTAAACTGAACAATACACAAAAAGTAATTACTCCTTTATGGCAACAACTGGGGCAAAGATTCAGACCAAGTTAGTCTCCCAAGTTAACTAGGGCTTAAAATCATGATGAAATATTCAGTTGTTCCTCTAATTCAGTCACTAACTGAACTGTTCAATAGACAACCCCTTCTCTTCCTCAGCCATTACAAACTAAATCTGAGAAAGACTAAACACACAACCAAACTGCCTACAAGAAACATGCCATAACCAATGACTTTTTATAAGAAAGAGCAATCACTCAGAATTAGATTCTTCTTTTGTCTGAGATTATCAACTGTAGTTTTATAAAATGCTTGCCATAGGTGAACAAAAACTACATACCTAAATTCTATGTCCTTGACAAATCATAATGAGCTGCCCACTTTGGCCCTTTAAGTGCTCAAAATAAATTCCATGTTTAACTCTTGGCAAATGCAAATAGTCTGTATTAAAAGTCAACACACCTCCCAATAACTTGTATGTTCTTGCCTAAAAGAACAGAAGCAATCAGCTGAATACTCTAAACATCTGACAGATGCTTCCTCATTTATTATTTACTAAAAGAATACTTCTCCAAAGCCCCCCTTTTTATGGAAGTGAAGCTTACACAATGCTTTACAACATGTGTATGATGTAGGTTTTAGACATCTACAGCTTTGAGCCATTCCTTTTCTTTTTTACCCCTCACTGCTGTTTTAAGAAAATCTCAATTTTCTTTCCATTCCATTAATACAGGGACTTCGGCACATCTGCAGAGCTTTATTTAACAATAAAAAAATTGGGGTGGTAGGTTTTTTTAATAGTGAAACAGCTCTTAAAGTAGGGTTCTAGATCATCAGAACTGGTATTTTGGGGAGGTATTAAGACCTGGGGAGGAGAAGACAAAGAAAAAAGACAAATAAATTGCTCAACTTTTTTAGTAGGAAAAAAGTTAACAATGCAATTATTCCTTTTGCTTTGTAGTAGCAACAAAACCAGCTTTCTCTGCTGAGAAGATAATGAACTTCTACCAAAATGAACCTTCTGCTATGTTTTAAAAATTTTCAATTGAGACCTGTGCCAAAGACATCCTTTCACAGGCAGCACTGTCACTGAACTCTGGAGGTGCAATGTTTATTTAACTGTGCCCAGAGGAGAAGCCCCACACAACTGCAGAGCTGACACTGTCCTTGCACACCATTGCCTTTCTCAGGGCAGTGAGGAGGAGATCAAAGCATTTCTAACACACAGAGATGTACCTGTAGGGTTTTCTTTTACTGCTTATTTCAACTTAATCAATGTCCAATAAGAGCTTTCATGAAGCAGCTGACTCTCTGTATTAAAGGGCATGGTCAATACAAACACAGGATAAAGGCTTTTGAGTCAAACTGAATACAGATGTGTTTTACTTCAATGATAAAAAATTAATGCTATCTACTATTTACTAGTTGGACACTTAAGAATTCAATTAATGCTAAGACTATAATTAGATTTTTCAAAAGCACTGTGTAAGTATTTTAGTACAATCAGCTACTAATTTTCTACCTTTTCAAATATTGATAATTACATAAAATAACCTTACCCACCATATGTAATATTATGATTAATCTCTGCTCTTCTTAACGATTCATCTAGAACATCATACATCAATTCACTTGTCCTGTGTAAGAAAATATTTACAATTAACTGCAGCACTAATAAGCATGTAGGCTTATTTTGCCAAACAGTTCAAACACTATTACTGAAGTCTGTAACACATTATTCATCTGCACAAATTCACTTTAATGCAGCAGAGTTCTATAACATGATCCTAAATGGCATTTAACAAGATGCTTAAAACTTTCAAAGAAACATTTACCATATTATAAGAAATAAAAACTCTTCCCTCAGTGCTTGCCTAAATAAAAAAATCAAAAGGAAAAGCACCACAGTCAACTAGGTCTTCATAAAATGGCAGCACTTATTTTAAAATAGCTTTACTCCAGATTTTCACAGTTATTTGGTAACATTGTAATAGAAGTCCCAGTAAAACTACATTTTAAGCATATTCCACAACAATCAATTGTTTAGACAATCCAGAAACTAAGAAACTACTTTTGCAGATATTTATCTGCTCACTGTCTTGGTTAAAAACATCTGCAAGAATTTCACCACTGAAAGCCTCTTACAGTCTATGAGGCGCAGGCTGTGACTGTACTCTCTGTACCTTCAAATTATTAACTACAGAGAAAAATTTGGTTACCTTGGATCATCTTTTCCCAACAGCCCCAATATTCTTAGAAGCTGAATCTGTAACCATGGTGCTGGCACACTGTGATAGTTGAAGTCAGCAGAGAGCTTTCCTCCCACCACCTGCTTCAGGATGGTTACAAAACTCCCAGTCAAGTCCTTGTATCCAGACGAGTTTTCCTACACAATGACAAATAAATAAAATTCAAATATTTCAATATAGCAACTCAAAAGTAAAAATAATCCACAGCTTGAGTAAGATCAAAATACCTACACTAATGGCTTCATTCCTTTAAATCAGAATTCTACTCTCAACCCTTAGCACCCATAAGCTCCTCACTTTAAGCCTGGGCTCTTTTCACACACATTTGGAAAGGGAGCAGGTGTAACACATTTACAAGGAAATTTCCTTTAATCCACAGTAGGACTTAGGTCCTCTAACTAAGGACCCAGCAAGGCTGAGCATTCAGACCCTGCAAGAAGTGGATCTGTCCAGCTAAATGAAGAGCTACCGGAAACAACTGTAACACATGACCACATAAATTAACTTTTCTAACTACCACAAGTGAGGTTTTTCTGAAAAACTTTTGTACAGCACAATTTTTTAAAATAAGAAATATATAAAAATATCTCCCAAATTTGGCTGTGCTTCTAATTCTTTGCCTACCTTAATCATTTGAAGATAAATATGCAAAGAGGCAGCCATGACTCCAGCATCCCTGTCACATAAAGCCTTCCGGAACTTGTCATGGATGTGCTGCACTTGGTTAGGAGCAATGAGATAGAATTTATACAAAGCTTGAACAGCTTTTCTTCGGATAATTTCCCTGAAATGAGATTTACACTTAACAAAACAACTGTACTTTAAGTATTTGACTTTACAAAAAAAACTTGCCAGTCCCCAGAACACCACGATTTGTAGAGATGAGAACACATTTTACATATTGGTAACAAATGACTTCGTAAATACCACCGAAGTGAGGAAGTGACAAAGCCAACCATAAAGCCTAGTAGGGCCTGATGTCAGATAGATGATTTAAAACAATGTCCACCAAATAAACAATGGAATAGGCCATGACTAATCTGCTGTGGTCATATGTGCAGCTCCAAAAAATACATGTCTAGAAGTTACTGAATTAATTCATTTATTAAGTAATTCTGCAATTCCCTTTCTAATCAACAATTACAGTATGTTCCTCTGTTTATGAGATCTTGTGAACTATAGTTCAAACAAATCAAGGTCAGAAACACCTTTATCAGTTTCTATAAAGAGCTTATGGAAAAAGTATCAGTGATGTTCAAGGACCCAGATCTGTTTTCTCCACCTACTCTACAAACACTTCTTCATGCACATTTGTTAAAAGGACTCCTTTTAAATAAATTCAATTACCTTTACCTATCCAAACTGGCTATGAAAAAAATTGCTACCCATTCAATACTCAGTCAAGCTGCAAATAAATGAGACAAAAATCCATGAAAAAACACAAGGAGAGGATTAATTTCTAGAGGTGGTGATTAGAAAAGACCAACTGAGAGAAGAAACACCAGTTTACTAAAAATACCGACAAAATTAAGTTATTCAGCCGTATAAGGCCATTGAAATCCTGTAATGAATACATACTTAGAATGCTGAAGCTTGTCTTCTATTAGGGGCAGAACAGCTGGAATCATCTCCCGTGGGAAGATCTGGCTGACAACAGTCAATGCCATGCAGACCTCTACCAGATTAGTGCTCTGCAGGTCCTGTTACATAGAAGACAGCAAATTTTTTCTTAGACTTTTAAATTCTGCACAGACATCCCCAAAATCTTTCACAAGCAGGCTGGACCTACCCCCCTACATAGCCCACCCCCAGCCAGCATCCTGCTGGTGTTTGAGAGGTGCCAGCCCTCATTGAGCTCATCAGGCTCTTCTTTTCCACAGGAAGAGGGCACAGGCAGCTCCCCACACTCATCTTAGAGAACTACATTCATATTTTCAATAGATGCGAGATTAACACATAAAGCTACAATCAATTTTTGTTTACTGAAATGACTGCAAAAACATTGAGTCCCTATTTGGATCAGGGAGATGAGTCACTTCCCACAGAATTCAATAGTACTCTCTCTACTGCCTTTGATCTAGCCAAAAGAATTTAAAAAAGAAAAAGCAAGCTCAATAGTACTGCCAATTATATATCTGTACACTAAAATATTACCTACTTCCTAAGAAGCAAATGCAAATTACAAGTAACACTTTACAAAACTAAGAATAAAATCTCAGTCTGTCCCAAATACAATTAAAAATAGTAGGTATAGCTCACTGTAACCTCAAATTTAAAAAAAAAGATGAATTTATGAATACATGACTACAATTATTTTTCAAAACAAATTAAATGTGTGAGATTTCCAGCAGATATAACTTGCTTTGTTCATCTCTCCCAGGTAAGTTTCAGTCCTTATTTTGGTTTAGATCTTTGTGAGTTTAAAGCCATATTTTTAAATATTATAAAACAGTTTTCAATCACAGCATCAAAATGAGCATCACTTTAAATCTGGGAGTTTGGCCTACTGCAGTATAAAAGTAATCATCACACAGAAAGAGTTACAATAATTGCCCCATGTAAGCGACAGCAGTAATAGATTTTCAGTGCAACTCCAACATGTCTTTCCATTTTCTGCCGAAGTCATCAGATGAGCTCAGAGGAGGCAACAGATCCTTGCCATCAGCTAAAAGCCAAAGCTGACATTGCAATATGCAGGCATGGCTCCTCCTGGAGTTGAGAATGTATACAACTGGTACATTTATGAAGTAAAGTTTATGACATATCTCCTTTGAAAAAACTTAAAATATGGCTTCAAGAGCAGGAAAATCAAGACTACATTAAAAAGGCAGGGAAGGCCATTTCAGATTGTCTTTGCTAATCAAAGAAACAGCAGCTTTAAGAGAGGAATATGTAAGTAATTAGACATTGAGTGACAAAATGGGAAGAATAGGTCCAAGTTTTTCACCCCAACGCCTCCTCCACCAGGTTCCAGGCAAAGCTCTCTGTTCAGCCAGGTCTCCTTCCCCACCTGCTCATCTTTTGGCACATAGAAACAGTTCCCCCTGCGCCTGCAAGATTTTCTTTTTTTTTACAAAAACACTGTACCTTCACAACTGTGTTCACAAGTAGAAGTAGCAGTTCATGATTTTCGTGTAGAAACAGAGAAACTGCCAAGTAACCTATAAAAGAAAGCAGCCTTCATTACTATTTTCAAGCAATAAGCAACTTTATGACAAACTTTAAGACTGTAACACAAGAAGAGTTAACTCAAACAGTTACAAAAACCCCCTGATGGATAACAGTTGCACATGTTTTAAATATCAACACTCTTTCCAGGCAAATCAGTTATATTTAAGTTGCAGTAAAGCTCAACAAATCACAACTAAGAATTCATAAGTTGTGAGAAATAAAAGACATTACAATACTTTTATAGCTAAAGAACAGTCAGGGCACTATTACATTATAAATCACCTCCTGGAAAACTAGTATCTTCTCTGCACAGAGAAAAGTATATTGCTTTTAGACTGCACAACACAAGTGCACTTCCTTATATTTCTTACTGGGTGTTTTTTTTTCAAATAACAGAATTTCTCTTAAAAAAATTTATATTCATCTTGGAATATAGAAAAGTAAATACACCATCCTATGTCAAGAACGCCTTTGTTATTTCTTAACAATAAGGAAAACATTCCAAAACCCAGGAAAAGAAACCTGCCAGAAACTTTCTTGAAGACCCCCCCCGTCCTTTTAAACTAAGGGACTACAGTGGGGGGAAGGGAGAGTGCGTACTGGAAAATAAGTAACTGTATTGGCTGGGCTATCAGATTGATCTATCTGGTTATAAACCCATGGCAATGATCAGCTCAGCACACACACAAAGTGTTCACTCTCCTAAACTGAGGCTCACACTGGGTAAAGGAGCCACTCATCTTGACCAGCTCAACTGACAATTCCTCAATACAAACTCTGGTACCCTGCACCAAGAACTGACAGGATTACCCTCGTGTATCACATATAATTGCAGAACAACAACAAAAAAAGAAACCAACACACATACACACACTCTTGATAACATCCTTTTATCAGATCGAAGCTTAAAGGCACTTAAATGTCCAGAGAGCTTTAGGCAACCTACATTAAAAACAAACAAACAAAAAGTGCTGCTTCACCAAACCTTTCTCAAAAAGAGCCCTAGTATAGAAAGGTCTCAATCTGATTAATAACAAGACACATCAGCTCTTGACACTTATAGAAGTCACAAAGTTTTCTTCAAAACAGCTTATAGCCTGCCATCCCAGGTTTGGTGAACACAAAATTTCTTAATCCCTACCAGAGCATCTGCACACTTTCATTACTCAGGGAAAAGTAACTTGAATTCATCACTTGTAATGGATTCTCTCATAAACTCCAATACTTGAGTGGATGAGCCTGATGAAATTCAAAGAAAGGATGTCAAACAAGCATATCCCGCAAGCATATCCCTTCCTTCTGTGCATGCAGACATGGTATTGCTTGGAGTTAAACCATTTTCTCTGCAAACAAGAAGAAATGTCTTCACTAGGCAGTTGAATCAACAACTGCAAGGAAATTCTCCAGATCAGACTGACTGACAGATACTTCAAACTACATCTACTGGAAACAAGTTCATAGCCACACTGGCAGGAAAGGAAATTAATCCCAAGAAATTTCAAAGAAATCTGAACCAGCCTTTGAGATTTCCTCAGGAACTTCTGCCTCTATGCTGTAAGGGTCTCCCTATTTGCCTCATTCCCTACAACTCTTTTTAAAATATAGAATAAAAATCCTACAAGCACCAAAACAGAAAATATTTGTCCGACAGAATCATCTGTGTCTGATCTTGTACTAGTACTTGGAAAAGAAACCAGATCCTGACAAAAATTCTTTTACTGCTTGATGTGTTTAATAAATATTCTCTTAAATTATTTGTTTACTGGTGTTGCAATTCAAAACAGTGAAAGAACTGATGATTCAAATTAATTTCCCCTGCCTTCTGTGCTGCAAGCACACACAGAGCACCTCAAAAGCTAAGGATTTAGATAATTTCAAAAAGCAACAGACCATGATATAAAACCTAGAAAGCTGAGAAACATTTTAAGCAGGTCATATTCTGACATGAATTGTAAATCCTGAGAAACTTTAAAACTGGGAGTGTGAGAACATTATAAAGGCTACAGCTCCATAAACATACCAACTCTCTTCTCCAGAAGATTCCCTTGCTGGGCAAGTTTGATTGCGTGGATGTATCCAAAGGAAGACTCATAGCCCAGCATTTCACAGTAGATGAGTCTCACCATGCATTCTTTCATCAGTCTCTGAAATACCACAGACAAGTAATTGAAAACTTTTAAGTCAGCCATGTTTTATGCTCTTCTTCACTGCTCTCCTGGAAGAGAACTTTATCTCATAGAAACATATGTCCATTCACGTATGTTTTCTAACATCTGGGTATTCATAGTTTTTTCTTTGCCATGAACTTCTGCAAAGCAATACTAAAATTCTGCTATAAAGGCAGAACTCCCCCTATACTACCCCTAAAAAAAATTCTTATTTTGATTAGCATGCATGTGATCAACAGTAGACTAACTATGACCAACATAAAAAATATGAATTATTTGAAGCATTATGGTGATCACAATGTTAACACAAATTATTTTTTACCAATTACTACCCTGACCTAGGATGGTTTCTTACTACATGCAAGACAGAACTTTACTTTTCCCTTCAAAAATCCTCGCTCATGGGACTGACATATGCATTAACTAACTCAAACCAGAACATATCATCTCCTGAAACTCAAGACATGACAATAGTAGATACAGCGAAGCACAGCTTCTTAAAGAGCACAAACTAATGGTAAGGACAGTGTCAGCCGGCAAAGAGCACAATTTGATGGAAGGAGTTCATCACCCAGCTTTGCCATCAGCATTATTTCACAAACTACAAAACAACAGGCCCTGGGTGCCATATTGTTACAGTTTATTCACATCAAGCAGAATCACAGTGTTCTCACTATTTTAACCAAGCTGCAAAACCGTATGTATTGGCATGTTTTAATGCTGATGATTAAGTATCTAAAATGTAGATAACCTGCACATCCACCTGTCAAAAAGAGTGAGAACACTGCTGTCCTTCTCCTTCGGTGTGCTGTGCCACAGCCTGCAGCCACTAACAGAACTTACAAGTGTTGTGGTGGGGGCTGAAACTGCTGCTTTCAAACTGGTTAGTTCCTGCTGGATTAATTTTTCTTCTTCCTAGAAAAATTAAACTTGTTTTAACCTCGCATAGATTTCACAGGCAGAATGTGAAAGAAGAATCAGAGGACACACGGTAATTCAGCGGGGCCGCTCGCTTCCAGCACAGCGGCCGTGCCTGCCCAGCCCGTGCCCCGAGCGGCAGAACGAGGCCAGCCACAAACAAGGGGAGTTTATCGGGGGATTCATCGTGGGCTGCCGAGCTCAGCCCGGCCCAGCGTCGCAGCCGAGGGGAGACGCCGCGCCCGGGGCCCCCAGCCCAGCCCCGGGAGAGGAGCCCGGCCCCGCAGCCCGTACGTGCTTGGAGGTGAGCGCCGTGATGCTCCGGATGAGGCTCCCGAGCCGGGAGGAGGCCGACACCCTGCCGGGGCCGCCGGCGCCGCCCGGGCCGGTGCCCGGATCGTGCTGCCCCAGCAGCCCGGGCAGGGCGCTCAGTGTCCGCTCCACCACGTCGCTCATGCCGGACCCACGGCCCCCGGAAGAGACGGGTCCGGGCGGCCCCTTCCGGGGCGGGCAGGAGGCGGTGACGGCCGTGAGGGGCGGCAGGGCCGGGCGAGGTGGAGCCGCTCCCCCGGGCCCCGGCTGGGCCGGGAGGGGGAGCTGGAGCTCCGCGGGCTGAGCGGGGCAGCCCCTTCGGCCGTGTTGGGCTCGGAGCCGGCGCTCCAGCGGGCCCTGAGGGAGCGCGGCCCGAGCCCCGCGGGGCTCCTGTTGTCAGCATCACGGAACAAAGACATTTCGGGGAGGGTTACGAAAGAGCAGCGTGTGCCAGCTCATCACAAAATCAGTCCGGTCCAGACCTCAGAGACCATTGAGTACAACCTGTGACCGAACACCGACCATGTCAACTAGACCATGGCACCGACTGCTACATCCAGTTTTCCTTCAACACTTCCAGGGACGGTGACTTCACCTCTTCCCTACGTAGCCCATTCCAATATCTAATCATCCTCTCGGGTGAAGAAATTCTTCCAAATGTCCAATCTAAACCTCCCAATTACGAAAAATACTGTTCTTAAAGTGTGGGTGAGACCATCAGGAGATCTGTCGTGGCCGAGAGGCTCCCAGAGGGCTGATCTGAGGTGATTCCCACACCGCTGGTTGCGGTTTGTCCTCTTGGGAAGGTTTTCACCAGGGAGCTTGTATTTCAGTTCAAAGGTGATTTTGGGGGTTTTTCGTAGAAAGGGCAGGGAAGAAACTAAAATAATCCTTTCTGAGCTATGTATTTCCAATGAAAAGGTATCCCTCCATCTCCTACATGCACCTGGACAGAAAATCATGCTGAATTTCAAAGCTATAAATTGATTTATTATCAGAAAAAAAGAAAAGCCCAACAGGAACACACTGAGATCAATATTTTTAAAAGGATTAAAAGTGGGCATTTCCTTGAAGCTAAGGTGATAGATACGGACTGGTGGATTTTAAAAGTTCACTCCACAAAATAAGTTGGTTAAGAATATCTCAAGAGCTGCTCAAGTAAAAACATCACATTACATTCTAAGCACTGTGTTATTTAGTATATAATTTGCATTATATGAGATAAAGTAGAAAAAGCAAATTCACAGAAGTAAAGAATGTCTACCATCTAGGCATAAACTTGGCAAGGTGGGTTGTTGTGCTTTTTTTCCTGCTTTCATCTGCCTTCTTTTTTCATCAGCTAGAGAAAACTTTGAAGTCTGGTTATAAAACAACTGCAAAAATAACATTTCAGTTACTTCTCTAAGCTTCATATCAACTGCTCTCCCCACAGCAAGAAACATTCTAATTGTCATTCCTCTGAGTTCTCCTTGGCATGTGATAGGCAAGTGGTATTCTTTCTGGCTCATTTCACACCACTGGAAATAAATAGTTCCAGAATAGAAAATGGATTGATTGTGTATGAGCCAAAATAGAATCCAAAATAGAAGAGCTTATGCTCCTCACCGTGTTGTCTCTGCGCTGGGCAGAGGAGTGTGTAGTAGTAGATGATGTAAATGATGCCAAATGAAACAGGTGTAAAGAGAAACAAATACAGCACTCTTACCCAGTCATTTTTCTATGAGGATTAAGCCTATTTTGTCATAATTAGCAGAAATTATGTATTATCTGTCATGTATCACACAAGCTCACCAGGGCACCACCGAGGAGCAGGGGGCCCAGTGTGCCAAAGCAGAGGGGGCAGTGCCAGTGTGCTCTGTGCTCACAGCTGCAGGGAAAGGCTTTGTGTCTGAAGTTTTAGTGGTGGCATGTTTTGAATTCTCTTTTCTCCCCACCATCAGTCCCAGCCCCTGCACTGTCCTCCTCATCATTCCTTGTTAGAGAGGCTTGCCAAAGCAGGAGACAATTTAGCACTAAGGAAATGAACCGTATGGATTTGGGAAATTGTATACAAAAGGTTTCAAAGAAACAGAAGCATTTATCACATAAACAGAAGGATATCCTGTAAAACAGATACATTTGAACACAATTAGATGTATCACTATACACAAAAAGCCATATGTAGACATATCACATAAACAGGTGCATTTTTGACCTGCAACATCTTCATGCTGTTGTCTCTAATTAGAGCTCCTTTTCTGGTCTCACTGCTTTACAGACACCTTCCTTTCAGCAAGTTTAAAATGCATCCACTGCTTTTGTATTGCACAGTACTTTTGACTGAACAACAAACGTGTAGAGTCTTAGCAATGGATGCACATTTACAATGCGTTGTGGGAAATGTTTGAGTGGAATGGAGTAAATATCTGAAAGGGTACCTGGAGAGAAAGTACACATTTTTGCCACATAGAAAACATTACACAGACAATGAACTGTTGAATTAATACCAGACTGGGATGGAATATAAAGCCTCATTGAAGTAAAAATTGATCTTTTCATTTCCCCTTTCAGCAATATTCTGTAGTTTTGAAGTTCCTGTTGCTATACATACACATCTGCTGAAGATGGCAGGGGAGGAGGTTACTCTATGCTTCCTTGTGGAAGCTGTTTGTCTTCTGTGCTTCTAAAATGAGAGAATGATCTGTTTATTATAATAGTTTTCCTTGTAGGTCACCAAGCAATGTGTAAATAACGCTGTTTTCTTCTTACATACAACTATGTTTGAAAGGTTTTTATCCAAAATATAATTCCCAACTCTGGCTCAGCTCCAAGAATAGGAGCCTGATGGTAAGTGAGGATTCTGGGGTTATCAGTACATTTCTGGAAGTTATTTTCGTTGCTCTGGATGTGGAAGACTAATTTATAGAAGTGAATCTGTGATCATATGCAAAGGCTTGACTATGATATACAGTGGCTGCTAATGGGAAAAAATTTGCCATTTTTTAGTGTTTGTGGTTCAGTAATTATCATTCTCTTACTTTTTTGTGTATTCTTCACAGTTTATGCTATAGTACTGTGAATGTATTCATTGATAAGGAATGGTCAGTTCAGCTGTGTTCCTGGTTTTCACTTGTGAAAGCACTGGTCTTTTTTATCTCTTCAAGTAAGAGGTTTTAGCCATTTTTAGCAGTCAGCAAGCACTGGAATTTCTGATGTTAAAATGTTTTCATCTGCTCCCTGAGAGTATGCATTTGTGACTACAGAATGATGAGGTCTATTTTGAAGAAAGAACACTGTGATTCATTTTGGAAGCAGTTTCTGTAGTTCTGAAAAGAGCTACCGCTGCAGTCCTTTGTTCTGCCGCGAACCGGTGAAAATGTCTTCCTCCGATCCCTAGGGATTTGTTGGTGTTCTGCGTCTACAAGGGCTAGATTTTAATATTGAAAACGTTCAGAAACAGCTTACACGCTTATTGTCATTCGTGCGACTCTTTTCTTAAATCCTAAATTTTAAAGAGCAGGATGTGCTATAATTAAACTTTGCATGTCCTCTCTTTGTCGTAACAAGAGTCACTGACGCCTGTGCCTGTGCCTGTGCAGTGTAACTCAGCGCCGTGTAAAGGGTTTGAATAGATGGCAGGCAGTGACTCACAGGCCTCCTGTACGGGACCGAGTTTCCCCTCACGCTCAGCCCGGGTGTGAGCGCAGCTCCCGGGGCCGGTGGGTGCCGCCAGGGCTGCGGGGGGCTGCGCGGCCGCACCATGTTCCTCGGGCTGGCGGTCGCGCTGCAGGTGCTGGCGCTGCTGGCGAGCCGGGGGCACGGCTTCCCCAAACCCGCGCGCTCAGGTAAGCGCCCGCCCCGGAGCTTCTCGCCCTCTGCTGCGGATGGGGAAAGTTCTGCAGGGTAGACATAGAGGATGGTAAAAACTTTCCTTTCACTTGGCTAAAAGCAAGGAGATCATAAAGCAACAATATTCTCGGTGCAAGACACCGATCACCGAAGTTGCAATCTAATATTAAAGTGAAGGGGTAGATGCTGGTAGATCAGAGGGAAAAGCTCTGATTTTTTTCAATCTTTTCCAAGCAATGTTTTCATCCATTCTACAGGAGTGTCTGCAGAAGTCTTTCTTGCTCCCTGTCTCCCGCGGTATTCTGGATGGAAGAGATTTTTAATCTCTTGGTTGTGCCAATCCGATTATTGCTATTTTAGTCAATCTCTTCCAGCACTTTTTTCCCCGGTTCGTGAGTTTTCTGATCAGAAAGAGGTTGCTGAGTCTATATCTGTATTTCTATCTTCTGCAGAACCTCTCCCTCTGCCACAATCATGCTTTGTTTAAAGGTTTGACTTTTTAAATTGTGTTCTCATTCTTCTAAGAACACTGGAAATTTTTTTGCAAGAACTAGCAGTTGGCATCCTATTTAAGAAAACATGTTTTATGGGAGAAAATTATAAATGAAGAAAAAATGTGCTGTCTCTTTGTAGTTGCATGTATCGTATAACTGAACATATATATGTGTGTGTGTGTGTGTTTATTCTAGATAAAGCTATACACAACAGACAATTAAGTGTAGAAAGACCTTTGGAGGAACAGGTGAGTGAAATAAAAAATATTTACAGTGTTTTTTCCTATAAATTTTTAGCCTTTCAGGTACTAGATCCATGAATATCATGAATGGTTAATGAATGGGTAAAAAATAGATTTGTCAGTAAAGTGATTATTGATGGGGTTAGATACAAAATATGGTTTCAATAATTTTTAAGAATTGGCATGTAGAGTTACACTGTCCAGCATTCTGAAAGCAGGTTGTTAGCTCCAACAGCTCACAGATATGCCACCCCTTTCTCCTGACATCCTATGGGAACTGGATGGGAATAGCACATGAGCTTGGAATGAAGAAAGAAAATTTAACTGGTATTTATCTTATAATGGAAGTCTGTTGCAGCTTCTCATAATGTCTGATTCTGATCAGAGGATGGGTGGTACTGACAAAAGTGTCCAGTGCTTATTCCTGTTCTACTTATTCAGGCAAACTTCTTACCAAGAGTGAAAATCAGGCATTAAGCCTTCTGCTGTCACAGATAAATTAAGAGATCATGCATTTTATTCCTTCTACATGTTTGCTGGTTTTTTGCTTTATTTTTGTATATTAGATTGCTGAAGCTGAGGCAGACAAGAATAGGAAAATAGCTCCCACAGGTAAAATATCTTTCCTGGTTTTATAGCAATATTCATAATGGTATTCGAAGAGGTATAAGATTTTATGTTATGTGTGCATTGATATATTTTCCAGAAAATAAGCCAGAGTTCAGGAATTATTCGTTTGCTGATGACCTGAACCTGCTAAAATCAGTAGCAGAAAGAGAGAGGAATGAAAAGGAGAGGGAGTCAATTAGAAGCTCTTTGTATGAACAGCAACTGGCCATTGATGATGCAGACTCCACCAAGAACCGCAGGCTTGTGGATGACTATGACTCCACCAAAAGCGGGCTGGATTATAAATTCCAAGGTATTCCTTAATCATCTCTCAGTGACTTCTAGGTTAGATTTCTCTTGTAAACTGGTTGCCTTCATGAATGTTGTATTCAGCACTAAACATGAGCTCTATTTGTTACTGGAGTGCAGTTTCAATTATTTCCAGTTGTGGAAGCTTGTTGTAGGGTTTGAAACACAGTGCAAAAGAATTGCTCCTGATTTTAACAGGCTTTCATGGAGGAAAGTCTAACTGTGTAATTTGTAATGTTTTTTAGCAATTTAGATTTGATGGAAGGAAAATGGGACATATTTTTAAATGAAAATATATTCATTCTGGCTTGTGAAGACAAAGCACTTCTATATGCAGCTAAATCACATGTATTTATTCCAAATGTTATGTGCAGTTTTAGATAATTCTCATAATCACAAACCTAGAAGAAGTTACCAAAGGCCAAAGAATACTTGCCTTTGCTACAGGAGTAGTTAATTGACTTGTAGTTTAAGTGAGTCCTCTGAGAACTGTAAGCAGCATTTAGCTCAGGATATTTTTAATTATATCCAAGGATGCTGATCACAGACCAAAACTCACTCATCATATTCCCTTCCCTGTTGTCATGATGATGTTATTTGCCATAGGTAACAATTACATAATTCAAAGTTAATTTGCTGAAATTCAAACGAGATTGTGTGCCATTTGTCATGAACTGTTTTGATCTAAGTGGCCATACAATGAAAGTAGATACCAGGAAGACACAAATAAGTGGATATGGGAGCAGTGCTCTCTCATTCTTCCAATTTTTTTCTATAAACAGGAGGGTAAGCTCCTAACATTCATCTCTGCTCTTTCAGAAGAGCCAGTCAGAAAGACATTTTTCAGATGTGGAAAAGGAGCACAAAGAACTTTTCCCTGTGGCTGATTTAATGGCTTGCAAAGTGTGTACAAAAGTATATTCCTAATGTGTCTAGAAATGCATTTTTGTTCTGAAGAGAACAAGATGTAGGAAGATGTTTTTTACAAGATGTTTAATCCAAATGAGTTAGGACAGTCAGCACACAGTTAAACTGTAATCCTTTCAGACGATCCAGATGGCCTCCATCAATTAGATGGCACTCCTTTGACTGCTGAAGACATTGTTCAAAAAATTGCTGCAAGAATTTATGAGGAAAATGACAGAGGAGTGTTTGACAAGATTGTTTCAAAACTTCTCAATCTGGGGCTAGTAAGTATCTTGGTAATCATCATTTAACAGTTTTGTGGATTGGTTCGATGCTCTTTAAAAAAACAATTCAGATGCACACCGTGTGAAGCAGGTGGGACTCCAGCTCTAAGCAAATTTCTGGACCTATTTGGGCTCGCTGGTTAAGCTCTGCAATAACATTGTTGTTCCTGTGATGTCTTTGCAGCAAAATAGGCCAAACTGCAGAATGTTTCTGATGTTGAAAAAACATTCACTGATTGTACTCCTCCCATGCCTGCCCTCATTTTTCCTTTAATTTCTCTTCTGATTTTCACTGAGTGCTTTTCTATTATTAATTTCTTTTCTCTGCTTAAGGGGGAAAGGTCTGAGCTCATTCCTATCCACCTAATGCTAATTAGTGTCATCAGCAAACACATAATGTTGCTGCCTAGTTGAGAATATAGTACATTACTGATTTTTAGGAAGACTGGATTTGTCTCTGACCTCTGGATGTGTCAATGGCTTTAGCTATTGCCATTTGGAATCCTTATATTTTAAAATACTAACCTCATCTTTTGAGCACTAGATTTTGCATTGGATATTGCTTCCCACTGATTTCAGAGGGAGCTGTGGGACAGCTGCATGGGAGAGTTCTTGTTCAAGTGACAGCTTGAGGCCAAGAGAAAACATTTTGATGGCACCATAGAAAGCTATTTGCTTTTTTCCCTTTCTACATGACTGTATTCTGTTGTAATTATTCAAGTGTCCATAGATGTGTTGCAGAGCATATGTATTTCTAAATACACATGTAGGGAGGTGCCACACTTGCAGCTCCTTCTCTCAAGCTGCACTCCACTGTGCTAAGCCCTAAAGAGGTTTGATTTGGAGGCTGTCTGTGTGAATGGGTGGGGTTTATGCACACACACATATTTGGTGTGTATTTATATGTGATTTATATGCTGTAAATGTAGACATGTTTACATGTCTGTGTGTATACCTGTATGCACACACACAAGTATTACACCTCATCTGGCTGGGCTCAGCTTTGAAGCAAACATATTTACAGCAACCTATTTTCATATTGGTATCAGGTTTCATGTTGATGTTTGATCTAGAAAAAGCATGGTATCCTATAAGTACTCTGCACAAATATTTTAACAGATCACAGAGAGTCAGGCCTATACCCTGGAAGATGAAGTGGCAGAGGTTTTACAACAGCTAATTGCAAATGAAGCAAAGGATCGTCAGAAAGAGTCTGAAGATTTTGATTACCCTGCCAGCAGAGCAGAAAGTGATACAAAAGAAAAGCAACAGGAAAGGATGGTAATTTCTTAGCTAATCAGTTTGTCTTGCTTGCCAAATGGTACTGATACTGCTTTCTTTAGGGAATAGTTAATTCAATCTGGAAAAAAGAGATGTTCTTAAAGAAATTCTCTCTGATAGAAAAAAGAATCACAAATTACTTTAAAGTTTAAGCCAGATGTCAATTGAAATAACTTTGAGAAAATAGTATAGTCTTCACCTTGCAATTAGGACATTGTTGGCATGAGGTTGTGACAGAAATTTTTGCTCTGTAAACTCTATCACCAAAAGCAATGTGCTTATAGATTTTTTTTTTATTATGTCTTACGTGGAGTCTCCAAGCAAATCTGATCAGGATAGTTTCATTAATGGAGAAGTTGATGATACACTGGATAACACGTGGTCATCATCTAATGTGTTGGAAAGAAGAAATGAACTGCCTTCTGAAGATAATTTTGAAGACCTCCAGTATTTTCCAAATTTTTATGCATTATTAAAAAGTCTTAACTCAGGTGAGCTTGTCATGTGTTTACAGAAATATTTAGGAAAAAAACTTTAAAATTAAGATCCTCTGTTTTCTTCTGTTCTTTTCTCTTCCCCACAACTTCCCTAGTTGCAAGAGACCATGTGTTTTGAAAATGTTCTGTAAGATGTACAGCAGAAACAAATTAGTGATTTTGATGGCAAAACCCTGGGAGGAACAGCACTCAGAACTGCAAAGAGTGTGACCTAGACATCCCCTCCCATCTTGTGCTGTGTGACTCAGGAGTCCTGAATTCTTTTCATTCCCGTAAGGACATGATGAAAAACTGGCAAATGGTTCTCTCCAGAGATCTTTCCAGTAATATCCATGTCTTCTAAGCCAACAGAGATACAAGTAAGCCACAGTAGAATCCTCACAGTGATGGTACCAGTAAATGAGTCTGAGCCTCCCAGCCTTTCCACAAACCACAGGTTTGCTGTTTATTGCAGTGAAAGCCCTGCATGTCTCTTCCTATTCCGGTGCTGGACATCACTGCCTTCCTTATTGCAGGCAAGATTGTGGCTCCTTGCCACAGCCCTGTGTCAGCACCCTCTGCACACACCCACTCTCTGCAGCCACACACACTCTCTCTAATTTTTGGAAGGATGGAGGGGAGAGTGGTATTTTGTAGGTCCCTTGTCCTCAAATTGTCCCCATAAGCACCTGAGCGGAGAGTTAAAATGAAAAACCTGAGGACGTATTTTACTCAAGTCCAATCTACAAACTTTATATTCTTCTTCCTGTTCTTTTTCATTTTCTCATGGCAATTCTGCATGCTAGTTTTTCTCCTTTTTCTGCTCACAATGCAGGAAAGCATGTTGGGTTTAACAGGTTATCAAGCAAACAGAACCAAGTCCACTGGCTGCACATCTCCTGCTTTATGTGTTTGCCTGTCAGGTTGTATCAAGCTGGAGGACAGGGATTCAGTTGCATCCTACAGCTGTGTGTTAAATTGCAGGCAGCAATAAAAAGCCTGTTCAGCAGTTCTCCAGAGTGGCTGGCTCTCTGCCAGGGTTGGGAGTGTGTTTCTGACTGTCCCTGACTGACAGTGCCCCTGGCTCTGTTGGGTCCTTCAGTGACAGCCTGGGCAGTGGGGAGAGCTTGTGTGATTGTGATGGGGGAGTTTCACACTGCTAATACAGAAATAGCAGTAATATTGTTCAGCACATAAACACAGTGGGAAAAGAAAAGCTAAGAAGCAGGTAAGTGTGAGCAAAAATGGATTATTTTTATAAAAGATAAATTTTTTTTATCCTATTCTGAAGTCAAGATCCTCCCAGCCATGTAATGTTGTGTTGTCCCAGTATGTGAGCTGTGGACTTGTGCACAGTAACAGTCTCATTTGGGAAATTTTTGTCATTAAACCCATGGATCCTGTAGGAGAAAGGATCTCTTTTTCATACAGAGCCAGACTGATCTACTAAATAGTTCACAAACAAATAAAAGAAAAATGACAGAGACTGTAGAAAACTCTACCTATATCTGCCCTCCAGCTATCAATTTGAGTTATCAGATTGCTCCATCTTTGTGTGCTTAATGTTCTTAGCTATAAAATGGAATTAATACCTGTGTCATTGGCCTTCCATGACACAGCCCTTCAAGACAAAAAGCTATAAAATGAAGCAAACCCTGATGTTTTCAAGTATATTCAGCTGTCCTTTGCAGGAACAATTTAAAAAGAAATATATATGTAAGTTTTCTTTGGTAATCCAGCACAGCATTTTCTCTTTTAATGAGTAAGTCATTCTTTATTCATGAGGTTTGCACAGTTTGCAGAACAGTTTTTCCCAGTTGCCTGAAGTCTGACTAGTTTTGCTTCATCCGCTCACACAGAGACAGAGACAAAAGAGAAAGAGACCTTGATAACTATCATGAAAACCCTGATTGATTTTGTGAAGATGATGGTTAAATATGGAACAATCACACCAGAAGAAGGAGTTTCCTATCTTGGTGAGAGTACATACTTTATACAAGTGTTATTAATGCTGTGTTCTTCTTCTACCAGCAATGATAATTATATTCTCATCTTTCTTGCTCTTATGAAACCTGTTTCCGATTTGTTCCTTGAAAATGCTAAAGCTGCACTTCTAAATGGTTGAACATTCCCTATAGCAATGTTCAATTCCATACTGCTTTAATATTCCCATCTAATGAAGGAAAGGTAATTTATCAGATATGCATTTAGAGTATTACTACACTTTCACATCTGTGAAGCACAGTTGATTTCAATGACTTTATGCCAGGGGAATATTAGGGTTTTCTCTGTTAAAGTGTTCTCTGTTCTCTATTAAAGTGGATTAGGTACCTGCATTTCCCAAAAATAATCCAGCACTTCAGCTCCTTAAATCTGTCACTGTGGATAGCTGGAATAGATGGGACCTAATGCTAAGGTTGTCAACCAAGTCAAACTCCTTCCATCTGTGAAGAGTGTTACATCTTGGCAGAGGAGTAGATTTTGAAGCACTTTTTCCTGGATCCATTTTAGAGTCTAGGTTTTGTAAAATCGTTACCATTTCCTGAAGAGGGCTTTTGGAATGGCCTGGTTTGTGTCTCACACACCTGTCCTGGCTTTGACAAACTCTCTTCCATTCACTGCTGGCAGCCTGTCTAGTTAAACCAGCTGGCCTACTGAAGAAGGGCTCATGTGTACAAACCCTGTACAACCCTTTCATTTTTCTGAAGTATTCCTGGTCTGGATTAGCCTGAAAAGTTTTTCTTTACATCAGGGCAATTTCTCAGCTTCATAAATCAGCCTGTCACAGAGAGAGGACTGGCAATGATATTTCTACATTGCAGATACATGATTGATTGATGCAACTGTAACTGTACAGATTGATTATCAATTACTTGGCTACAAAAGATCCAGTGAATCATGACTCACATTCATTGCATGATTGCACCTCCTCTCTAAAGAATTCATTATATATCTGACCAAGGCTATCCCTTTTTATGCTGTAAGAAGTCTCTTTGAATTTTGGAATATTTGGACAACTTATGCCCCAGTTCATCTCTTTATTTCTGTCTGCCAGTACACTTAAAGAAAGTTGCACATAAAGAAATGGATGGTTTTAATCACAGTGGTTTCAGTGTCATTCTACAAATGAAGATAGCATAGCTTGATCAGTTATTGCCAAAATTTAATAGGCTAAATTCATCCTTGATGCAAGATCATGCAGATAATGGAATTACACTAGGGATGCATTTTTCCTGCTAAAATTCAGGGCAGTTGTTCACATTGGCTTTCCTTTAAGCAAATAGATACTGTAACCCTGGAAACAAATTGCCATGATGACAAGGCAAGGATTAGGTTAAGAGTTTCAGAGGTCTGATTTAGTCTGGATTTAAAGTAAGACTATCAACTGATGTATCCAGACTCTGCCTTACAAATGAGTGATTTATGCAGAGATGGATTTTGTGCTCCATCAGAGCAACTTACTGTAGTGGAGAAAGCTTTCTCATAGATTCTCAAGTTGCTTCTGTGGTATTCTTTTTTTAGACTTGCTGTTGAGAAATTGCTTTAAAGCTGACCTTCATTTATTGAGCTAACACACTGAAATACTGAGGAAGAGCATCCACAGAAGCATGTTAGCTTCTTGCACTATGCTTAAGCATGGCAGCAGTTTTATTGCCACTCTTACTCAACTAAAAGTTCCATAGTCTGTAGTAGTTGGATATCTTGGTGCAGTTTGGATTAGGGGATTGATCCATAGCTGTGCTTATTTATAGCAAATAAAGATCCAGTGAAGAGAGAAGAATCAGAATGTAAAAAACTGGCAGCTTTTTGTTGTTTCCTCAGTCCAAAATCAGTGAGCGGATTCTGTGCTAGTTGGTGGAAAATACCTACTGGCTCTGTGCAGATGGATTACATCCTCTCTCCATTTTATTACAGTAGGAAACTGCCTAAATTAATTTTCTCCACTCTGTGACTGAAGCCATGCATAAGCTATGCCTCTGAATTATACATTCAAAATAATAAATCATTTACTGAATCATGTCACAAGGTGCAGCTTTTTTGCCTGTCATAAGGGTGCAGAGACAGAGAATTTGGATGCATATACCAGTAACAGCTGGCTTGGGATTTGGAAACTACAGCATTATGTCATCATCATTGTATCTTACTCTAGGGGAAAGTATTTTGCTGCAGCAGTGACTGATGTTATTAGGTTTAGCTTTAAGTTACAAAGGGGCTAGCTGCAGTGTGGTGCAAGAAAAACACAGATGCACATACATGGAAACATGAGGAATAAGTTTATTTTTTAATACATATATTCAATATTATGTAATACATATCTAAAAGCTTTCCATATGCTAAATGTACTCTGTAACAGAACACAGAAAGCCCAACATACTGATATGTATGAAAGAGGAGAAAAAGTAATGCCTATCTTTTACAGTATGTGTTCAGAAAGTACAGCTCTGGAAGCATTAAAGAGAGCCTGTAACAAACTGATAGAAAATGTGTGTTCAGCTGAGGTGCACCTTATTTGATAATTATCCTGCTAGGGCAAAATGCCACCATCTTCTATCACTCTTTACTTTCTTAGCTATGAATGCTCTTAGAGGGAGCAAATTCTGTGAAGTGAAAGCGTCATGATATGTTTCTAGCTTGTTCAAAGGCTTCCAGAAATCTTTCTAAAAAGACCATCTGCCCTCTGAAGATTAAAAGCTGCTTTGAAATCATTTTAGCAGTTAAAAGAATGGGCCAACATTGTTGGTACAGAAAGCATAGGTAATAAATTATGACACAGGACCTCAGGAACACAGGTGGCTTGAGAATTAGATCCAACTTACCCACATTTGGGTTTGTTGGCAGCATCCAGCAAATGCTGCCCACACAGCTGAACTCCCCTTGCTTGCCCCAGCCTGCCAGAGGCACAGGCTGCTATCCCTGAGCAGGCTGAGTTTTGGGAAGGACTTGGGACAGTTACTGAAATGATGGTGCTGTTGGCAAGGGTGCAGTGACAGAGGGGAATGGAAGTGTTGGAACACTTCCACTGAGTGACCGGCGGAAAGCAGCAAGAGGCTTTCAGATAAGTCATGACTGATTCAGCATAATATATTTCATTATTCATGGCATTCATAACATTTATATTGCATAAATAGCTGATACTGATGAATAAATAGCTGATACTCCATGCACAACTGAAATATGCAATATCCTTCACAGTGCTGAGTGCTTCAAGAGAAAGCAAATTGTTTGAGCCAATAGCAAAACTCACTATGATTTCAGCAGAGCAGAACAAAGCATGCATTGCACAGATACTTGTACTGTTTAAATATTAGTTTGTGAGTAATATCACACTTTCCTTCATTTTCCTTCTGTCTGTTGAGTAATGTGATGGTGGAGATTCACTCTGATAGCTTTTCTATCAAAGCCATCTATCACAGACCAGATAATTTTAAGGAAGAGCTTCATCTACACCACACACAGAATTTTTTATATGCCAGGTGACTTTTCCTGCATATGCCAGGCTATCTAGCTAGTTTTAAAGTGAAAGCGTATCAGTCCACTACTATCTTGGTAAAAGCTCTATTTATAGTAATTATGTAAAGTAAACTATAGTTTTGTAATAGATTTGTTTCAATAATATTGTTGTCACTTTAGAAACAGGAACAAATGGTTTCTGTCGGTTTGTTCAGATACATTTGTAAATCATCTCCCACTAATAAAACCAAAATAATGAGTGATTTTTAGAACCATTCTAGGAAATATTTGCAATTGGAGGCTTGGGGCCATTAAAAAATACAGCTTTCAGAGAGGATAGACAAATTCTTAAGAGGCACCAGTGTGTATATATGAATTCTTATTACACAGTAGATTAATTATATTCTCCTGCTGTGTGCTGCTTACAAGAGTAGATTTGTAGCAAATTTATCCATTGCCACCTCAATAAAGTGAAAGATATGTTACCCAATAAACTACTACCCTAAAAATGCAGATTAGTTATGTGCACATTGTAGTCTTGTGTGGAGTTCTCATTTATTGACTAGCACATGTAGCACAAACTTTTGCCATCAGTACTGCTCTATCTCACAGATACATAGAAGCTTCACCATGATACTGCATATAATGCATATTTTATTACATCTTATAATTGAGGATGGTCATTTTGTTTTCAGTTTCTAAAGGGCTTCTATATCTTCCACAACTGGAGAAAAGAAAGGGTCAAAGGACTGGGAAGAAAATTAAGAACTCTGTAGCTTTGCTCTCTCTTACCTACTTCTAGTAATGCATTTAGACTACTGCAGCCACAGGGTAGAGCACACAGCCCACAGCAGACTGGCTGGGGAGTAAATCCGCTTTTATTTAGGAGGAAAATAGAGAAATCATTCCAGCTGATCAGTGTGTAGTGTTTGAGTCACAGCTGCCTCCCTCCATAGACTAAACCAAAGCCACCTCTCACACCTCCTCCCTTTGGCTCTGACTCACTGTCAGAATCCACAGCGTCCCCCGTGACTGAGTAGGAGCTTGTGTTGGTTAGAAATGGGCATGAACAGATGTCTCTGTTTACCTTTTCCACCCCCACATCATTTGTTCTTTGTGGACAACAGGGAAGAAGACCAAGCTGCAGGACACAGGAGCAGTAGGAGACGGATAGTTCATTGAGAGCTATTGCCAAGGACTATGAATAGTCATTAGTTTGGTCCTTTCCTAAAGAACTGCTGGGATCTTGTTTTACTATAATCCTGTCTTTTAGGTAGACTGAGGCTGCATGAAAAAGTTAGGGGAAGGAGAAGAGGCAGAAAGTCTCCTGTGTTGGTTTTTGACATGTCCCTGCCTCTTCACGCTAAGGAATATGAAACAGCTGTTGTGCCTCTTGCATTCTTGGTACCTCCACAGCTCCACTTCAGGTGGAGGCAAAGCTCTGTGATCTCCCCATTGTAGGCCAGCGCACAGGAGACACAATCTGTCCTTTCCTTGTGAGAGGAAAGCTTGTTTAAATAATGTGACTAATGGCTGAAGTTCTCATCAGTACAGATGCTGCAGGCCGAAGATCTGATCCTGATATTGGTTTGGTTAGCCAAGAACAGGCAGGGAGCCAAGAGTGTGAGGCAAAGTGCAGATCACAGCCCACGCTGGCATCAGCTTTCCTCTCCTCGCTGTGGCCATAAGCTGATGCTCCCTGATGCAGACTCTGATTTCAGAGGGCTGAGGGAAGCTGTGGCTAAAGCAGAGCCAGAGGCTACAAGTGGAACATGGACAGTGTCATGTGGACCTTTTGTTCATTTTGACCTGGGTGATAAAGGGCACTGACAGCATTTCATACAGGGAACAATTCATGCATAATATCATCTTTTTCTTTTTTAAAATCATTTTTTCCAAAGGTCTCTTTGTTGCTACTGTATATTTTCTTCAGAAACATTAAATTATTTAACAAATTTTTGCCTATCTTAATTTTCCTTTTGGTGATTTTCCATACCCAGTATTTATCATGTGAATGATGCATACAGCTGCCAGTGGGAGTTATTTAATTTCAGGCAGCTCTTTTCTCTGCTATTTATTTTGTATCTGATGAACTAAGGTCACACCAATGCCAGTATACTGTACTATATCTGAAAAGTAGAAATCAGGGACTCCTCAGATGGTGAGAGTGGGGTGAATACTGAGGAGCAGCAGTGATTATGGAAATCACTGCAAATAGTTAAACCCAAGATGAATTTGCATGGAGATAAGAAAAAAGGATGTGGGGACAGAGAATGTGCAAAGAACCCAGGCAAGACTGGAATCTAGGAAGTATCTTGATTGCAGATCCCACTGCACCTTTATAGCTTTTCTTTCTGTAGCCTCCTCCATGTCTGTCCTCTGCTACTTCTGCATTTGCACAACACATGAATGTGTTTTTTCTCCCACTACTTAGGTCTGATCTCCTATTTCCCCCTATTCAGACTCTCACTGCATAATAAAACAAATGAGTGGCTATGGTGTGAAGAGTCTATGGCAGCTGACCTCACAGTTCTCAAGAACCAGGACCACTGCACACTACAGGAAACTGGGCATCACCTGAGGGGGACAGTATGTGTGAAGTCATAGTATTTTCAGTATCCACAGGTTCTAAATCTCCTCAGATATGTTTTGGGACAGATCCAGTAGTTTTAGTATCACTAATTGCTTTTCCCATCGCATTACATGACTATCATATCATGTGTTCAAGAACGCAAACAAATCCTTTACAGTTCATTCCTTTGCTTATCACTATCTACTGCTTAAATTTGCAGTTATTTCTTGCAGATATATTGCCTTTTCTTCTATTTCCCTTCACTGCCTCTTCTATGCTTTCCCAACTGGATGGAAATCTCCATCTTCTCATAGTATCTTATTTGACAAATACATTGTTTGGTTCCTGAAAATCTAGGTTTTGCATCCTACCAAGTAGTTTATGTTTCTAAAGGAGGGCAATGCTTTTATTATTTCTCACTGTATTTAATAGCTCCATAGCCCCACCCTGCTTTCTGAATTCAGTGTCTCTCTGTTGACAGTTGAGCACTGAGACCGCAACTTGTGATTTGAGATGATTATGTGGGTATGGGGTAAAGAAGGTGTCACTGAACATTTCAAACTGAGCTTCATCCCACTCCTACAGGAGAGGCAGCTCTGCGCTGCTTCAGTCCCAAACCATCATGCTTGTAAAGGGCATGCTGTGAAAACACATAAAATGTGTGCACAGGCTGCAGAGCAGCTCCAGGATGGGAAAGGATTAGCAAAGGACTGCACCACACAGCTCTAAGAGACCTAGAGCAATGCAAAAGAAATGCCTGTAGAATATTAAAAGGATAAATCTGAGAAATAGCTGTAAGGTAGGCAATTTAATATAGGTAATAAAGGAGACTTGGTCAGAGCTATGTTTACTTCAAAGCACATCTGTTTAATTGTCTTTTACTTTTGGAGTTGCTTTTAACCTGATTGCCAAGTGATACGGCTGCTGTCTAAATTTCAAATCACTCTGACCGTCTCACCTGTAATCCCTTTAGAAGTGGTGCCATGACCTGGAGTTTGTCACCTGACATGTCACTCCTCATGGCAGCATTAGGCTTCAGACATTCCATCACAACAAATCAGTCAAACTGGAAGAAAAGAAAGTTTCAGAAAGAAAATGCCATCTCTTGACATGTAAGGCAGGGAGTTAGAGAGCAGCAGGAGATTTGCAAGGCTGAGACCCATCTGTAATTCCACAATGGAAGCATTTCTCTTGTTCCTCACAGTTTTAGCACTTTATGTGGCATATGCTTGATACAGTTATAGCTGACCAAAGGTAAAACTCTGCTTTTGGCTACATTGGGGAAAATCCAATGGATATTGACAGTTCTTGGACATGCACTTGTCCAAAGAATTAATCAGACATACTCTTCCCACAGAATAGTCCTAAGCAAAAGCTGAGATGTCCAGAGATTTTTCACAGATGGAAAATGGCCTTGCAGCCTCTTAAGGATCATCTGCTGCAGGAGACAGAAAAGCCCTGGGAGAACTGTGTTTTTTTAATGCCTGAAATATGGACATCTCACACAAGCAGTTGTCAGCACAAAGCTTTCCAGCTGAAGCAGTTGGAGTGTATGAACTCATTAAGTAAACTAATTTTTTCGCTAGCATTAAAAGTCATCTCAGGTACCTTGATGATCCATTTTCTCCTTTAGTAAATAGTCCTTTTATGCTGTATGAAAACAGAACAGTAAAGCAGGTCTTTCTTTGGAAGTTTAATGACATAAGATCCCAGCTTCAGTCAATTTGATGAGGATAGAATGTGAAACTGCCTCCCAGGTACAGGACAATTATGCAGAAGAAAAAACCCTTTGCAGGAAAATTTGCAAGAGTCTGGAAAACACTGTTAATCTGTCTACTGAGAAAGGTCCATTTCAGGCTTCCATTACCCATTCCATTAAATACTCAAATGGATATGTTAGCTCCTGCCTCTCTAATAAGAACAAAGTAATGTAATTTGTAATAGTTATTCATGTAGTATCTTTTCCCATGGATTTAGAGGGTGTTACCACAGTGCATTCTCCCAGAGTAAAGGTAAACATTCTGGTTTTCTTCAGTTCAGATTTTTGGATGCCAAACTTGAAGGACTTTAGAGTTTCAAAAGTGCTGGGAGATTGCATTTTCAGGTGGCATTAAGACAATCTATCAGTGTGTAGGAACTGGGCCTAGGATATCTCAGAATGCCTGCTCAAAACAGGAGCCCTCCTGCAGCATGAATGCTTCATCCATTGCAGTCATCCCAGATCAAAGAGCAGGTTGGAAAGTGAGGCGAGGCAGGAACCAGATCCTGTGACTCCGGGTGTCTGGTAGGATGATGAGATTATCCTGCTGCCGCCGGGGCACTGACCTATTTACCAACGTAGGTCACTTCCATTAGCTCAGTAGTTATTGTCCTGTTGTTTTAATTAGTGCCATTTCAAATAAGTGGCCAGCTCTGTGGAAAGGTCAGTGCCTTTCTAAGCTCTTCCTCTGTGCGAATGAGGTTGCTAAGGAGACGACACCGGAGCAGTAATCAATCCTCGTTAGACCCGCGCTGGGACAGCGGTTGCTTAGCTGCTGCCCCGGCACAGCTCACTCGGAAAGATGATTCACTCCATCTCTGAACTCAGAGCAAACACTGCTCAGCCCTGGCCTAGCCACTCATGGCAAGTACAAACATGTTTTGAAGCAATACCAGCTGTTAAAGCATTATTTTGAAGCGGGGCAAGGGCAATAAATCCTGTTCAGGAAGAACTGGGATTATCTGGCAATATTCTCTCCAGGGTACACGCATACGTGCATCAGACAAGCCCCACAAACACGGACTCTGTCGCTCAGGAAATAGGGCTGATAATGAATGCTCAGATCCATGTTGATCCATCCAACTGGCAAGATAACTCCACCATTTCTCCTGTAAAATGTAGTGCCTGTTAAAAGGCCTGTGTTGTATATTCTTACTGACAAAAGAAAGCTTTGAAAATGGAAAACTGTTCCTCATATTCTTCATATTCAAATTCTGGCTTTAGTGGCAAAGGTCAGGTCATTAGTGGTCAGCATTGCCTTATTACACCTCATGGGGCTGGAAAGCAATTCTGTGCTCACGAAGGAGTGAGTGAACTCACATGAAACTGGTACCCAAATCAAAGGACACAGAGCAGCTGTACAATTCCTCATGCTATTCATAGAAGTGAATAAATAATGGAGGAGTATAAATCCCATTGCCTTCAGTAGCACGTGCTGTGTGTGGTTATGTGTGCAACTTCTAAACACTACAATCTACTGACAGGACCAAAACTTTTGGAAATATCAGTGTCAGACATTTAGATCTAAAGATGTCTTGGCAGGTTATAAGTCTGTCTTGTGGTGGAGTGGAGTCTTTTTGTTTCCTGCTAACAGAAACTTACTGCCTAAATGCAGACACTTTTAAGGAAGAACATGAAAGGCACTTATGAATCAATGCACTTACATATGTGTGATATTTTAAATTTTTTAATACTTTTATTTTTTAAAATACCATGTTTAGACTTAAAATTAAGACTAATTTAATAGAATATGATGGATTAAGCTCCAAAATCAGTGATATTTTTGCATTTGCATGAATCAGTGAAGGAGAATAATATATTCACTTGAGTTTACAAGGGCTTTTTAAGCTCTTAACTGTGTAATCTTATCCTTAACTGTGTATCCTTATCCTTAATCTTAAACTGTGCCTCTTGAAACAGAGAAATCCTTATATTCCTATTGAAATACTAGTATGGTACTGATTCAGGATGAAAAATAGATTCTTAAGATGAACTGAAAGGCATGTTTACAGTACTGGATCAAGTGATTAGTGAGGCATCAATACCACCACTATAATTCTAGCTTGTTTTTTATTTCACAAGGATTTCTGATCCAGCTTGTAACACAGCCCAGACCTGTTTTGTTTAGGGCATATGGGGCAAGGTCAGACATCACATTAAAGGGATATATGCCAAATGAAAATATTCCCAAAAAACCATGATGTGATGTAGAATTAAGGGTGCAATCAGGCCGGGTGCCAACACATACTGCTTATATTTTAATTTCATGTAAATAAAAAAATATAGAGGATGCGGGCAGACAGGATTATGTGATTTCTCATCAGATGGGAGGCACAATTGCTTATGGTGGTCTGCCACAAAGAGAAATATGCTTGCTAAAAAACTACTCATTAGGTTTCAGTGCTGAGTCTCTTTCTGATGGAAAAAAATGCTCCCAGCTGATGGATGAAATACTGGCCTTATACAGAAAATATGATTTAAACCATTATTAGGCTTATTATATCTATTCTGCCACAGTTCCCACATCACATACTGAATATTTCCGCTGTTTATATAAAAGGAATTTTGGCAAATTTCAAAACTACCTCAAAAATACCTACCAACAAGACAATATGGATGAACTTTTGAATCCATGTTTAACTGAATCTTTAAAAAGCTGATAAAGGGAAGGAAAATTCTATACCATGTCCATAATATGACTGAGGAAATATGGCAGATTGTATGGTGATCTGTATTTTGAATATCTGCCAAGTGTGGTATCAAAAGGACTTTTTTCCCCACATAAGCATACAATGTTTATATCTGAAACATCTATCTTTATGAAGAGGTGCTTTTACTTTCAAATTAGATTAACTCAGCCCTGAAATTTGCATAGAAATACATTTTCTAGTCTTCTAGAGCTTTATACATGGCCACAGCTGTCTAGTTGGTTTTCAGGTAAATGCTTGACTTCAGCAACTTTAGAAAGTATTTGTTTTAATCTCTTCAATTTACATATTTATTTCATCTAAATATAATTTTAAACCTTTTGCTAGACTTCTAATGAAACCATATAAAATCCAGACACATAGGCAGTTTGGAATAGTGTTTTCCCACCAGGATGAAGCACATATTTCATAGTCTTGTATTCTTTGTGAAGTTAATTAAAGCCTTTCATTGCTTTCATCAGAATAAATTGCTACAGATAGTCATCTGTATTTTGTGACTTACGTGACTGAAATATTAAGTATAGATGCACACTTTTACTGTTTTTCTGCTTGATGCTCCTATTGTCATGATTCAGTTGCTAATTTTTTAAAAATAAGATTGATCAATATTCTGTTTAGCTGTTTGTTTGTTCTTTTAGCATTGGCTCTGCATTAATTGTTCAGAGGCAAGGATGAAGGCTGTTCTAGATTTCTACTTACCATTCAGACTGGTGTTAGGGAGAACATAGTATGGATTCTGCATCTCATCCATTGAAGAATAACTGGGGTTTGGTTTTGTTTTGCCTTGATTTCTAGAAAACTTAGATACAATGATAGCTGAGCAGACAAAGAAGAAGCTTGAGAACCCTTCCACTAAAACCAGGACAAAACTAACAGCAGGTACTCTACAATTTTCTCTCCTGGAATAACACTTTTTTTTAACCTATTCAGTTAAAAGTGTGCTCATCTCTTTAGCAGCCAGACTGCTTGTTAAAGCCACAGTCCCTCAAGGACCTGTAGCCACAGCTTGGTTGTCTAAACACACAAGAGAAATTTTCACTTAACTGTCCAGTCTTTGAAAAGTATATCCACTGTCTTTTTCTTCACTGGAGTCCAGACATTACACATATACAAAAGCAAGCGTATCAGTGCTTTGTAATACTTAAATAATAATGAAAAAGCATTATTTGTCAACTTTGGATGTAGCAAATGCAAATTTCATAGACTTTTTCTCTGCACAAAGAAATGTGCTTTTGCATTGCGGTCACCTGTGTTCAGCTATTGTTTGTGAGAGCAGAAAAAGGCACTCCTCCTTCCAGAGGTCTGGAATAGAGATGGCCTTTAGAAACCACTTTGAGACAGGCTCCAATGAGGCTCTTCCTCAACCAGCAGTCAAAATGCTTTACTTGCCAAGGTTGCATTGATGTGATTGAGAAATGCTCTTGGTGCATTTGATACCAAATTGTTTGCTCTTGGTATTTCTTTAGACAAGAGTAGTGAAGAAGCAGACAGTACGAAGGAAGAAGCAGCTAAAATGGAAAAGGAATATGAAGTTTCAAAGGATTCTACAAAAAATGAAGGACAAAATGCAGCAGGAAACAGTGAAGAATCTGGAGGTACAGAATAGCCATTGCTTTTCCTACTATGTGTGTTCCAAGTGATTGGAGCATTTTCCTCTCCTTGGTTTTGATTTTCTATGGTGTTAGCAGAAATATCTTCAGTCTATAGTCACTGGGAGTCAGCACACAACAGCTTGATTCAGAAGTGTACTTATCTGCCAAGTTTGAAACATATAACACTATATCCCTTGCTGAGCAGGCATTCACAGAATTCAAAGACCCTTTTGGAGCAATATGAAATGCAGTTTGATGCAGTAGGGCAGAGAGATTTTGCTTCTTTGCATCTGTGGCTTTTCAGTGAAATTAGATGGCCAGAATATTCAATAATCTGAGCAGGACCATTGATTTCTATTGTTTGTGTTAGAACAAGCTGATACTGAAAGGCAATGAAGAGTTCTGCAGTGATACAATTTACATTTCCCACTGCCAGAGGTTAAAGGTTATCAGTAATTAACCTGCTTTACATAATTTTGCAAACATTTCAGTAAGTGAGTGTCTCCCTAATCAAACGTAGCACAGTAGTACAGTTATTTTTGTCATGCCTCAGCATGACAAATAATGCCACGTGCTAAATGAGACTGTGCTGGCTGAAGTCACCTGGGTGCAAATCAGCTACTCTATCTCAAAGCAAATCTGCAGGCGACATCCTGCCTCCTTAATGTGCTGAACTCTTGAAGGAGAATGTTTCTTGGCACAGAAACCTTTCACTGAGTTCTTATTGCTAAGGGTCCAGCATAAGTATCTGTGTTCTGTAATCAGTTGGTTAAACAAAATTTCTTCTTTTGCACCAGTGCTGTCTGATGCTCATACGTTTTGGAATGCAGTGTTTCTCTCAGGCTGCTCAGTAATGAATTGCAGAAATCAGGACTGCAGTAGATTGTAGTGCATCAGTCACCTGGTTCAGCCCTGTGGGCAGTGCAGCCACTCACAGATAGAAGGTGGCATTTTTTCCAGCAGCTTATTTATTTCAACATGGAAGAGGAAAATAGCTCAAGGTGGCTGTCTGATTTCACAGTAAAATTATCTCAATACCCATGGGAAGTGATAAATAACACATTTTGTTCGTCTCCTAAAGATTTATCTTTTCAGCTTGGTTCAGTTTATTTTCCTTTATCTTCAGCCCAGTAGCCTTTTAGAAATTTAAATTGGATCAGTATTTAGTTGTTTGTCTCATCATGCAATGCCCTTGCTCTTTCACAGAGTAACTTACTATAGTTACTGCACTCCCAGCTCAAAAATGAGGGTGTATCCAACACTGTGTCCACTTACTAACAGGAGCAGACATGCAGAGTTGGCTCTAGTAACTTTCTTCACACTAATCACACTAGGTTTTTATTCCTGACAAATGTAAGAACATTACATCAATAAAGCTCCAGCCAAGTTAAGAATTCAAAATCCATTAGCTGGAATATTTCCTTAGGGGCCTTATTAGGTAATCCTTGTACTAATTCTGTCCTGTGTGCTTTCTGGTCCAAAAATAGCCACCACTTTAAAATTCCAGCTATGAAGAGGAGTTATCATGGTAATTTTAATACATCCTTTTTCTCAGTAGATGTAGTAACTATATTTAAAGCTGTCTTTTCAAAATATCACAATTTTGGGTTTGCTGTATACTGCTAGTACTACTATAGGGAAGAGTTTTGATACTGAAAGCTCAGTCCTAATTAAGTCATTCCTTGCTATCTCAACAGCTTTTTCTTTGCTGAACAATTATGACGATCAAAAAGCTACAGGTTGTTTTTAATCCACTTACGTAGTTTCTGTGGATACCACCAAAAATTATGTATAAAGATCCAAAAAAGCCATGGTCCTAAGTTTGTGTATGACTAATCTTGCATAGGCAACACCTGCTAGCCATCTGTGGGAATTTTGCCTGACTAAGTTTGACAGGACTCAGGTTTTAAAGAGAAACTAAGAATAGTTTTAATCTGCTTTCACTGTGACCAACTTCACCCAGTTAAGCAAGCTGCATCAAACATTGATGTAAGTGCTTGATTTCTCTCTCATCCTTTCCTCCAGGGAAATCTGAGGCATATTTAGAAGCAATCAGGAAGAACATAGAATGGCTGAAAAAACACAATAAACAAGGTAACAAAGAAGGTATGATGTAAAAGGCCTTGACATTGGGGTGGGCACCACATGCATTAAAAAGCAAGTAATTTATATTGTGTTGTATAACTTAACATTGTGTTACAGCTTAAATAGTAGTAATGTGAAACTGTGCTTGTCTAGATTATAGTGATCATTAGTGGTGTTAGAGTTAAATAATACAGGTCATGTAAAAGTTAAGCCAATGAACATAAATAGTGAACTGAGGTAGATTAATGTAAACTGGGTTGAATGGCCACTGGCCACAAAACCCACAGAGACTGACCAGCAGGGAGTTAATCATGTGCTGTCCATGCAGCCATGGTGGTCTGCCTGTCACCAGGTAGCTGTGTCAGCTTTGTCTAGTGCTTCATTTCTTAGCTCATCATGTTGTGTAGTTATGACTTTGTAGGTGAGCTGGATGCATTTGAAATGTCTGGATGTGTCCAGAGAAGCTCGGTGTGTCTGGCTAGCGTGCCTGCACCAATAGAAAGAGTCTTGTTTCATAACCAGGAACAGTGAGATACAACCTTATGTCAGTAGCACTGGAATACGTTGGATTATAGCCCAAATCAACTGGAATGACTTGTAGCTCTCCCATGCAAAGCTGTGCAGAAGGGAGCAGTGACTGAAGCAGCTGCACAGGGTTTGCTCACCAGCTGTCCCACCACTCGCGTCTTGCTCGGAGGCAGGGCTGTGTGAGAGCTGCCAGCAGGGACAGAACAGCAGCAGCATTTCTCCTTTATTTTTCACAGACCTTTATTTATCCATACCATCTTTTCCCTCAAGTCCTTACATAAATCCAGCCTCCTATCCCTGTTCTCTGCCATGGCTGTGTGTTCTGCCATCACCCGCTCTGGCAGTGAAGGTTCCTAGCCAGGGGATCCATCCCTGGGCTATGACCGGCGCCTGGCGAGAAGGATCCTTCTTGCACCAGCCAAGCAGAGATGAGAATAGCCCTGGGTAATCTATCCATCCTCTCTGTGAGCTGAAGTGTATGAATTCCATTTCAGAGATGAATGCCTGCCTACAGCCCAATACATTCATTTTTCTGTACAGAAACTGTAATAGGAAAGACTATAAAAAAGAATTCCCATCTCTGGAGTCGTTTCCACACAACAGCAGTGATGGCAGTTAGCAGCAGGCCTACGTTTTTGCTCGAGAGTTTTCCTGCCAATTTTAATTAAGGGTTCTGTTTAGCAATGTGATCATTATAGTAATTAGATCTCCATCATGTGTGATTGTATCTCTGTATCACACATACTGCCTGGGCAGCCCGTTGCTCCTCTTTGTAGTAATCTTTCTTCTGCACTGCTGCAGTCTGAAAATGGCTGTGACTGCAGATCAATAGCATTTTATCTGCCTGAGAATGCATTAGGATATACATTTCTGTGTAGATGGATTTTCATTTGCACTAAAATATCTTTATTGTCCTCTGGCAATGGAAATAGGTCTTAAAGTGAGTGTAAGTTATGACAAAATTAGAATAGTATTCTTACTCTTCTGATACATCATCTTTATTGTGCCTTTTCATACTCTTTATTTTTGTAAAATGCTAATTCAGTTCCCCTGGGAGATGTTAAAAGAAGTACAGTCAGGGTAAGCTTATCTAACCGTGAATGCATTGCGGTGTTTCTTCAGTGCGAGATTAGGTGGTGTTGGTGTGCTCATCAATCACTTCTCCACTTCCAGCTGGCACCTGGGAGCTGGCAGAAAAGCAATTCTCAAAGTAATTCATGTATTAAAGTGGCGAGACTTCCCCAGCCCTACTCATGGATTGGTTTACTCACCAAATATCCTTGAAGAGATTTAGGTTTTCTTCAGGCAAATGTTTGCGGGTCCTTCATTTTGTATGAATTTCAGTAGATATTATTCATTCAATGACTAATAACCCTGGAAATGTTGATCTGCATTTCTGCAGTTTAGAAGCATCAATTGCCTATTAAGGAAGCTGGTAAGCTTGAGTGGCTGGGATGATTTAAAGATGAACACGTCAAAAGCCTGGATTTTGGGCTCATTGCCTTTTGTGTCCAAAGTCTATTTTGCCTGTTTACAACCTACAGGCTCCATGGGCCTGTCCTTTGCATCTCCCAGACCTGGCTTGGTGCTTGAAACCATTGCAGAACTGAGCCTTGAACTGATACATGCAAAGAGCATGTGAGGATTGTTCAACAAACAGTTCAGAGCTTCATAACACTCACAGCAGCCATTTAGAAATGAAAGTAAATTCTATCATTAATTTCAATGGCAAATGGCTTGATCTGAATATGCAAATAAGAGCTCACTTCATTTACTGTAGCTGCTTCACAGCTCCATGTAATGCTGCAGCTGTTGCAGTGAATATAAACCCAAAGCTGATTTTTCTAGTTACAACAGATTCTAAATAAGTATTAGAAATTGGCGGTTATCAATTTCTAGAAAAAAACGCAACAATTTAAATTGCTGTAGGATATACAAATTAGCCCGAATTGGATAATGTCCTAATGGTTGTAATCCCATACAGGATGTTTAGTAATTAAACCTTCACATTGCCGCATAATAATCTTAGAGTTAGAAACAGTATTCCAGAAGTAAAACAAGCACAGGGATTTTAATGTGGAAAATGTGGATATTACATTCATTTAGTATTTGTTCTTCTTTCATTTCCATTCCTTGGTATCTTTCACTGGAGCCCCTCATTCTGTCAACATGAATGAAATCTCACATCCCAATTACAAAATTGCTCAGTACTATTTGTCCCTATTACTCACACAGGATGGAGAGACAAGCAGGTTGCATTCTCTTAAGTAATGACAGTAACAGACCAGACAAGAAATCCTGGCCTCAGTACAGCAAATGGCAAAATTCCTGCTAACTCAGATGTGGAGAGGACACCTCTGCAGGAGTGGGGAGTGTTGAATATCAATTTCCTGTATTACTCATTTGAAATTGCCTTATACTGTTACAAAAATAATTGCAAATATCAATTTGCTTCTTAATATCTTTCTATTTCTATCCAATTTTGGTCAATTTTTGAGCCCGAAAAATCCACAAATTCATTATTGCTGACTTTGTTAAGAGTGTACAGTTTGCAGGAAGGTTCTTCCACATATTCCAGTGTGATGCTATACACTGGACATTGCAAAATCAGTTTTAATGTATTCTGAAGCTCTGTCTGTGGAATAAGTAATTCATACTGAAAAATTCAGAATGTATTCATTCTTGTGAAAGATACTAATTCATTTATCTTAGTATGAACCCTTAAAACATTGATGTTCTTCTTCTGATTCTAACAAATTAAGCTTTACATTCATGCAGCAAATTAGGTAACTGAAATTTTATTGTGTTTATGTGTGAATATACTGAGTCTGCTGCCAGAGTCACGACTACACAATAGGCAGCCTTTTTATGTTATTTGAAAAATTGCTTTGCAGTAGAATTCTTTCCATGGAAAATAGTGATGTTTTCCAGCATAGGCAAAGTCTGTTTAATGCATATGGTGTCAATCAGGCTGCATAGATGCACTCATCTATTGGAAAAGGAGGAAGGATCTTTCAGCACTCTGTTGCAGATTGACAGAGGAAGATTGTCAAAAACTGACACTGACACTATCACAAAGGCTGCTCACCGCAGTATTTTTCAAACCAGAATATTATGTTCTGTATCAAGGTAAATAATTGTATTCTTCTGATCAATTTTCAGAGAGTTGCTTTGATGAATTTCCACTACAGTGTTTGTAGTAAGTGGGAATTTTACTGGGATTTCAATAGGAAATAGTCCATTTAATACTTTCTTTAGATTCCATGACAGTTGTGAAAATAATTGGACACAGCAGCTTTTGCTGTGCAGACTATAGCATCAAATCTCTGGACCAGAAAATATTCTTGCTTTAGCATTTGACAGCAATCAGTCAAGAGCAAGAGATGATTATTCCTCTTGAATAATAAAAGCACTGTGGTGTGTAAAAAGACTTTGTGCAGCTGGTTTGGTTTTTTTAATGTTTTCACAAGTTGTACTTAGAGAGAATTCTCTTCATGTTTGATAAAGTGCATTGGCTGGATAAACTTTACAATGACATTGTTTCTTAGGTGAAGCAGGATAATGGCAATGACTCATTGTGCAAATGAATTCTTATTTTTCAGACTATGATCTTTCAAAGCTGAGAGATTTCATTGATCAGCAAGCTGATGCTTATGTGGACAAGGGCATCCTGGACAAGGAAGAGGCTGATGTAATTAAACGCATCTACGGCAGCCTGTAAAAATGAGTGACTGCCAAACCTGTAGAAATCTAGTCTAGTTCCCCCCACTCCTAACTCAATGACTTATGATCTGTTAATTTGAGGATATCATTAGAAATGCTCTGTTTACATTGTACTGACAACTCTAGACAGAAATGAAGAGCTGTAGTGCTCCATTCACTTTCTGCATCCTGTATTTTCCTACATTCACAAATCAACCCTAAACACCAAATTCTGACACTGAATTTCTATTTGATAAGGTAAATATTTCTGTAATGCTCTCTTTGATTTATTGTTTATGTTTGGTTTACTTTTGTAGCTAAACCAATCATTTCTGATGGAAATTTCTTTTAATGCTACATTTTTTTGCTCTCACTCAACAAGCTTTCTATAGATGTAACTATGTAAAGGGCATTATTAGAAAATAGTTGATAGTTCTCTAAATAAAGTATTTGAAAATAATTTACCTATTACAGTTCTCATTAATCTTAATATTATTTTATAGTCATTAATCTTGGTTTTAAATACTAATACCTTTTTCTGGATCCTTTTTTATTTCTTAATGTAGTATTCTGTAACTTGGACTGTAGTGTCCTTAGCTAACTGAAAAATCTTTGACATTACAATTGCCTTTCATATTACAGAGCTATATTCTATTCTTCAGCATGTGTGAACATTCTTTTTGCACCATTTGATGATTGTGCATGCATAATTAGTTGAATTCCTGATGTGAATATCCTGATAGCAAGTGTAAATAGCCACTGCTTTCTGTAAAGAAAAAAAAGAAAGCAAATCAAGCCATTTTATCTGGAAAGGGAAGTTTGCAACTACAGATGTTTTTAGGAACATAGGCCCTGCTTTTCAGAAAGACTGAAAGAATCTCCTGTATCTCAGTATCTCTGAATATCAAGGCTGTGGGCTGATTCCTGACCCCTGTTCTGTGCTGAGCAGTCTAATCTTGGAGAATTTTCTTTTTTTTTTTGGCTATATATGCTAGCATTGGCCAAGAATTTGGTACTTCCCAAAGAACCAAAAAGAAAAGCAAAAATGTCATCCTCTTTCTTCTTCCTCAACTTACAGAGTTTTGGAAGAATGGTTTATGAGGACTTTTATCTTTCAGTGAATGGATAATTTTAGGTAAGAAGAACTCATGAAGCAAGATCAAAGGTAAAGAAGCCTTTAGAAAGGTAAATTTCAGAGTCCCAGGAGATGTGAGGCCTTACACCTATCACCTGCAGCAGGCAGTTGTATAGAGGAACTCCAGAAAGCCCTGTCCTCTTTACTTACAGATTCTTCATTCATAATTGAGGTGATCCCTTTTCTGATTTTTTAAAAAAAACTCATGATATATCCAAGATTGATACAGTTTAAAAATATTACCTGATGCAGAGGTTGGAATTTGCCTGCCAGTGAATGGAGATCCTGACTTAGAGCACTGCCTGCACAGCACCAAGTTCTGTAAGTGTTAAGTCACTCTTTGGGTCATTTCCTTTCTCACAGCTGGAGATTAAAGAGATTTGAGCAGTTTCTCAGCCAACCAAAGCCAACTCTGGAATCCCTGCAAAATGTAAATTGTCAACTGAGCATTACTGATAAACAGTATTAAGTGAATGTGACAGCATTCTGAGGTGTAACAGCAAAACTCCTTGGAAACTGATGAAAAATAAGCCAGTGAATGTTTTCTAGCATGCACAAAATACATCACTGCCTGCTCATACACATCCTGATGTGAATTGTTGAATTGCAGAATCAGTCACTAATGGTGATTTTTTTACAGTAAAAACTGTACCCAAAAATGTAATCGGTGTAATCTTACCCCTTGCAAAATAGTCCCTTAGAAACTATAGAGAAAATAATTAGGAAAAAAGAACTCATGTTATTTTAGATCGGTGTATTTGTTCTCATCTAAACACTCTTGTTTGTTTATTATTATTTGCTAATGCTCCCAAAGATCCGAATTTCTTTATGTCCCTATAGATCTCAGTTGCATTCTGCAACAGCTTGTGAATTCTTTTCTTGTGTGACCATCACATGGGAAAAGCAAACTGTTTCCCAAATTTGGATTTATGAAAGAAATCAGGAGGATGGTAACTAACCATAGACCTTTACAGCTGGGGAAGTGGAGTGACCTGGAATCTGCATTTGACAAAACAAAAAAGGACAAACTGTCCTTCCCCAATGACTACTTTAAAAAATACCCCAAATTTTCTTCTCCTGTCAATATGATGAGTAGTGTAAGAATAATTTCAATTTTCATTGGAAGTTAGTTTCTTACTTTGTTCTCTCATGAGTCTGGTACTAAAGGGAAGATGTCATCAACTAGTGACCAGTGATTATGAACAGTACATGTCCACAAAAAGGCTGGTGTGATATTTGTTAACCTCTCCATTTTGCAAATTTTATAGCTGCAATGAAGCATCAGTGATATAACTTAGGAAAAAAAAAACCCAACAATGGGTATGACCTGATTGCATCTCAGAGTATGCACATTCTTGGACCTGTTCTGTGCTTACCCTGCTGCTGTGCATCCCTGGGGGTTCACATGGAGATAATTGGAGCAGCTTGATGAGTGGCTGAGAACAGAGCAAGCCTCTGACAGATAGACCAGAAATCACAGCTACGCTTCCTCAAACTAAATTCACTTCCCATCCTGCCCAAGCCCACTAAACTTGTTATTTAAATGTTTCAAATACTGGTTCCATTGCTGGTACATGGAATGAACATCTCTGAGTACATCACACCTTTCAGAACCAGGCAGTGAAACACAGCCAGCCTGATGAATCACCCTCCATTCCTGAAGGGCTGTGACTTACTCGAAATAAAATCAAACCCAGTGACGCAAGTTTCAACCCGCACCACAGATCAGTCCTTCTTTTGCAGGGAACACTTGGAATTCGACATGCCCTGCTCTGTGTTTAGCCATAATTAGTAAATCATAGTGCTTGCTTTCTTCCTGGTGAGAAAGGTATTTTCAACAACTGCACATCTCTGTTTCAAAACTGACAAAAATCGGTTTCTGGGTTGTTTCTGTCTCTGCTGGATCCTTCAGAAATCCTTCACTTCTAAATTACCACTGGAAATGTAACAAGTACAATATATATGGTATTCACCTTTTGAGCTTTTCTAATAGACTATTGTTTCTGATACTGTACTTTATTAAACACTTTACTACAAGCTACATTCGTGTGCTGCTTTTGGCTGGGGTAGAGTTTATTTTCTTCACAGTCACCAATACAGGGCTGTGTTTTGGATTTGTGCTGGAAACACAAATGTGTTGATAACACAGAGATGTTTCAGTTCCTGCTGAGCAGAGCTTGCACAGAGCCAAAGCCTCTCCTGCTCCTCACCCCAGCCCTGAGGAGGCTGGGGATGCTCAAGAAGCTGGGAGGGGACACAGGCAGGAGAGCTGATCCCAGCTGACCCCAGGGATGGCCCAGACCATGTGGTGCCATGCTGGGTGTGTAAAGCTGGGGAAGAAGGAGGAAGGGGGCAGGATGTTCAAATAACCATTACTTATGGTGGAGCCCTGCTTTCCTGGAGATGGCTGAACACTTGCCTGCCCATGGGGAGTGGTGATCGAATTCCTTGTTTTCCTTTCCTTTGCTTGCATGCACAGCTTTTGCATTACCTATTAAAGTGGCTTTATCTCGACCTGTGAGGTTTCTGCCTCTCACCCTGGTGATGCTGTGCCCCATCCCTCTGCAGGGGGAGGGAGTGGCTGTGAGGGGCTGAGGTGCCAGCTGAGGTTAAAGCACAAGAAGCAGTACAAGGCTGCTGTTGTGTGTCAAAGAGAATGCATCTTTTCAATCCACTGCCCAGATTTTTGAGGCTGTCCTGCACCACGGAGCCATAGCAGTTCACGGTGATGCAGGAAGGGGTGGGGTGCCACAGGGATGCCCTTCTGAGTGTTACATGCAGCTACAGCACCTGGTGGCTGAGTTAGCTGGATTCACAGAGCTTTAGTAGCCTCCAGCCACATTGCAACCGAGTCCCAGATGTGAACTTTTTATCAGGTATGTCCTATATAGTTCATTTAAAAAGATCCTTGTCCAAGCCTGCCCAGGTTTTGACTTTTCAGGCTTTGACTGAAGAAATATGTAAAAACAAAACTTCAAACATGCAGGTTCCTCGCCACAAAATAGCTGCAAAAGATGGAATTTTATCTGCTTCACTTCAGCCTGACATTGCCCTATTTCAGGCCCAAATCACACCCTGCAGGATTGGTAAAAATATGTAAGTAAAGAATGAAACTACAAGTGTATGAAGAATAAAAGCAGAGTGGGAAGCAAAATATACATGGTAATCCATAAAAACACATAAAATATATAGGAAAATACATCACTTTGCTAAGTAATAATGTGAAAATGTGAATGAAGATGTTAAAACTTTAGTTATTTCAGGGCCTTAAGAACACTTTTAAGAGTAGCAAAGCCCCACCTGGACTCACTCTGAGCATATTACAGACAATTTCCAGACACTGTTTCCCCTCACCTGCTCAGTTCTCCCAGGGCTGAGCAGGCCCAGGGTACCCAGGGTGCCTCAGGGCCCTGTGGCTGTGACACCCACAGCAGTGATGTGTGACACAGCAGTGATGGGTGACACTCACAGCAGTGATGGGTGACGCCCACAGCAGTGATGTGTGACACCCACAGCAGTGATGGGTGACACCCACAGCAGTGATGTGTGACACCCACAGCAGTGATGGGTGACACCCACGGCAGTGATGGGTGACACCCACAGCAGTGATGGGTGACACTCACAGCAGTGATGGGTGACACCCACAGCAGTGATGGGTGACACCCACAGCAGTGATGGCTGACACTCACAGCAGTGATGGGTGACACCCACGGCAGTGATGGGTGACACTCACAGCAGTGATGGGTGACACTCACAGCAGTGATGGGCCACGGGGTCTCTTGGCAGAGAAGGGTGCAAGGACCTGGCATAGGCACAGCAAAGCAATCCCAGAAGCATTTTACCTATACATAAAACCCAGGCAGTCCATCTTTGGATTTGCCCTGGGGATTGTGACACACTGCATCCATCCATCCATCCATCCATCCATCCATCCATCCATCCATCCATCCATCCATCCGTCCATCCATCTATCCAGGAACAGCCAGGAACAGGCATTAATTAAACACAGCAAATGCAGCTCTTTGCCCCTGGGGGCTGCCAGGACACAGAATCTGTTCCCTGGTGGTCAGGCCACAGCCAGGGTGGCCTCAGGTGAGGAGCCCGAGCCAGCTTGGGCTCCTCAGGGCTCTGCTGTGCCAAAGGCTCCACGGAGCCCCAGCACATGGCAAGGCCCAGGGCCATGGACAGCACCCGGCCCCAGGGCAGGGCAGAGGGGCTGGCAGGCTCTGCTAGACCTGGCTGGAAGAGCCAAAGATGGAGTGGAAGAGCTGAGGCCTCTCTGCCTGGCCCTGAGCCCTTGGGCACCACGAAGAGCATCTGTGTGGCAGCAGAGGAGCAGGGACAGCTCTGGGACAGCGGTGGCAAGGTAGGGCTCTTGCAGGTGGCTTTTGTGCTGGGCAGGGGTGCCCTGAGCTCTGCCCTGCGGGAGGATCCTTGAGTGGCACAGGTGGCTTGGGTGGCTCTGTGGGTTTGGCACTGAGTGCCATGTTGTGTGCAGCTGTGCAGGGGTTTCCAGAGAGAAGTTCTGTGGGGTATCAGGTTTTACAGAGTGCCATGTTGTGTGCATCTGTGAGGGGTTTCCAGCGAGGACAGGTTCTGCAGGTTAATCAGGGAATATCAGGGATAATATTGCATATTATCATACATTATCTGCAGTGTGTGCTGAGGGGACAGGGGTGCAGCCACAGGCTCTGGTGTGTGCAGGCTGCCAGAGCTGCTTCCTCCCTTGTGTTTCTCACGGCTTTCTATCAGGCAAAACAGGTGCAAATGCTGTTTGTCCTGCAGGTCCTGCAGCCCACAGGAAAGGCCCAAGTGAAATGTTCCCAGAGCCCAGCCCAGGAGGCAGGAGGTGCAGTGCTCCTGTGCCAGGGAGCTGTTCTGACCTGCTCAGCAAAGCACCCTGGTCCCTGAGTGTGCTGGAGCACTGGGGGTATCACATCAGCAGGTCTTTGGTAGAAAAGGATTAATTTTTTCTGTGGAATAATAAAATATAACTGGGCTTGGAGCTAGGGTTGCCTTTGGAAAAGTAGTTCATTCTGGCTTTGTAATGTTCTCCTGAAATTACATGACAAGAGAAGTTATAATCATGTCAGGAATAGATATAATCCCAATTTAAGAAAGATACAAGACCTAAAACTAATTCAGCAGTCTCTTCAAGAAAAATCAGTACTTCCTTTTCTCGACTTGAAGCCTTTTCTATTCTTGTTAATTTGTGTGCCACTGCAGACCTTCTCTTTAGGACAAGCCAGAGTTGATTTGAATGAGCCTGCTGGCTCCGAGTTCCTGCCAGCTCTAGGGAAATACCAATTCCTGCTGAGCTTTGAATTTTTACTTCCGGTTTTAGTAAATTAATGAAACTTGCCATATTGTTTCCCTCTTAACATACTGCAGAGTTTTTGCTTCAAGAGAGTGCCACTGATGAGCTAAAAGATAGTATCTGCATCTGTTGCAGTGGGGATCCAGCAAATCTTTATTGATGACAGTTTATGGAATACTTGAGGAAAAAATATATGATATTTAACAGGAAGTTGCTAATACCCTAACTTCAAATTTTCCAGGATATAACTTAGGCACTCTGCCTCCCTGAGCTTCAGATGGGGTCCACTTGCAGACCTGAATCCTGGCACCTCTTCTCTGAAGAGGGAAGGCTTGCCAAAGTGGCTCTTATTCATCTTAACAGACTGCACAAGTAGGGCAGACAGCTCTTACTGGTCTCACTTAGGAGGGTGAGTTATATGGAAAGAGTAAAGACATTATTTACCCTGAAATTAGTATCTAATATAGCTTGAAAAACTGGACAAACCATTCTTCCCAAAAAACAGGCTAGAACCAAGCTGACTTCATTGTGAACACACACATCACTATTTTTCATATTTTATTAAATTAAAACCACACAAAATGTAACTGCACACAAGAACACACATCTGATATTCCAATGTCATATCTCACAAAAAAAATCTCTTGTATAACTCGTCCCTTTTATGAGTAGAAATCCAATATGCAAACAGTTCTTTAACCAAAAAGGCCTTAACTAATCAAAACAAGCTGAATTCCCCTCTCTAGGAATACATCATAACCACACACAGACACACACAAGGTTCACAGGCAAGTTCTGCAGCCCTAAAGTAGACAAAACTTTCACAGCAAACTTGCCTATGTTTGCAGAATAAGTAAATTCCTATTACTTTCATTGTTTGTCATTTACAAGCAAACTTATTTAATATTTTTAAATACTTAAAACGAATTTCACTTTAACAAGTATTTACAAAATCTTTACTAAATATCAACATCCTGCATAAAGGTGACCTCAGGGATATATTGTTGCTACCATGCTACAGTTTGCACAGAAGGGGTAAAAAGGCCATTGCTAGTTTTGGAAGGCTTAAACCTTTTATTGATATAGCATAAGGACATTAACCTATGGAAGGCAGAAGAGGTCATAATTTCAGTGCAATTACCCATTCATGACTTCTTTTAAGTACATCAAGAGGATGAGTCCAAAAGACTTGGGTTTTGAATTATTGACTGTTTAGTTCTGTAAGAACTGATTTCATGGAAAGTTTTCAGGCCATCACATCTGTCTTCTACTGGTGATACGAAGAAGTTGCATAGGGACCTTCCTCATTCTCCTCATCTCTAAAAAGAAAATGATCATAATCATCAGATCAGGAACAAACCACATCTCAACAGTAAAACTGTAATGAAAATGCAGGTGACCAGTTTTCCTAATGGATCAAAACAGGCAATGCCAGCCTTGTCTAACAGGAATATTTGCAGTATAAGACTGTAATTACACATCTCTGGAGTTCCTCAGATGTCAAGAACATAATGCTAAATGCAAGTAAAGCTGTGTAAGTTCAACAACACCAGAATATATTTAAAGAACTATTCCTGATCAAATCAGTAACAAAAACTTAAAGGATAACGAAGTGGAGGGCAGGAGGAAGTTCCTGTACTGTTGCTTTTAATTTCTTCTTTTAAAAAAGTAAAGCTTAGTTAGAGGTTTGTTTCAACATTTTGAATGGCAAGGGGGACAGACAGACCAAACAAAGCAAGAACAGGAGCAGTCCATCAGCTGTGGGTGGATCTGTGTCCTGATGCTGCAAGCTATTCCTGATGTTTACTTCCCTTGCATCAATCCCCATTGAGACTATCACTTGGATTTTCTTAGGAAAAAGCAATTGCTCCCAAGTGCTATTGTTAATAACTGGATAAAGCAAAGTAATGTTGATTTTAAAACATCCTCAGGAAAATCAGTCTGCCTGCTGTTTACCTGACAATATTGCCTTTAAAAAATAGGGATTATGTAAACCTATTGCAGTGCAGTATCCAGCACTAAATGAAGCAAGCCAAGTTCTTCAAAGGTCACTGCTTTGTACTACTGTAGCTTCAGAGCTCTGTTCCTGAGAGTCCAGCCTTAAAGCTGCTGCCAAGTTCAGTGTTTTGGTAAGAACAGAAGCACTTTACAGTTGCTACACTGTGCAAAGATTACTCTTAATACTCAATGAAGCTTCACACAATGGTACAGTTATCAAAAGAGTCTAATAATGGTATAAGGTAAAAAGGAAATATTTCAATATCAAAACCATGAAGACTTTTCCCTAATTAACATGATTATTGATCTGCAATTTAAATTTCATATAACCTCCCAAAACAGAATTGAATAACCCTACAAACTAACCAAACATCAGAGTAACTTGCACTTGTCTTCCCAGCAAAATTATCGTCTCAAGCCAAAGGCATAAAATGTTTTTTGCCTTGAAATAGTCTTGCCAAAATAAGAAACCTCAAAAAAACAAGTGTTGGATGAAACTGGTTGTTATTGCAGGGATGTATGGTTACAGTAGTACTGAGAACAGATTTTTTAGCCTTCCTTACAAATCTAAATCTGTTTACATTAGCAATGCTACAGACCCAGTACCCAGGAGGATTCCTAAGATGCAGATGATCTGTGTACACTTAAATAGTCCCCTTCATTACATCCTCAGTTCTGCATCCAAAACTGCCATGGAATACTAACATTTTAATAACATGTCATTTGCAGAAGCTTTCCATCATACGTGGCATGACAGCAAAGTAAGGAAGCAAATAATTCATGTTAGGTCGAAAAAGCACTAAACCCCCTTTTACTTATAAATTCTGTCAAGACACTTTAAAGCTTTTTTCAGGATTGAAACCTATCAACATATCAAGCTTGTAAGATTGGACTGCAGGACTGTACAATTCAATCATAACAACTTGGCCAAAGCTAAATATTTCAAAAAGTACACTCTGAAGCTCTGACATATGCCCTTCTGGAGCAATGGCTTTCTACCACATGTGCAGAACTTAGTTGCAAGTGACAATTTCCTACCAATGTGTGTTAGGATGAAGGAGAACTTTTCAGAGCTTAGACTCCAGTGAGGGAGAAACTTTCTATGCTCTACCCTGGAAATTACTTTGTACTGCTTAGTTTTGTTGTTTTCCATTTTAGGAGAACAAAATTTGGCAGAGTTACAGCTAAAAGACCTTCTTCTAATCAAAGGCTGCCAGAATCAAATTTTCAGTCATTCTTCTTGAAAGCCTTTATACAGGAATACCATTCATCCTGACATGGCAACAGCCAGACACTGGGCTGAAATGAGTTGATTATGGGTGAATATAGACAAGCAAAGAGCTGAAATAATGGTGTTTTGTTAGCAGGTCTTCAGCCATCCAATAACAAAGCCATTATCCAGGCTGTTTGTCCCCACTTCCCTTGTGCAGGTGCACTTGGACAGGGCAGAAGGCAGCACTGGGGTTATGGCCAGCTCTGAGGGGCTTCTCTACACCGCAGGCACATAAGAACTATAAATGCTTGTTCTGCTGGAACTGAAGCAAAGCAGCGACTGGTGTAATGTGCAAAGTACATTTCTGACCAAGGCTTGGAACTGCTCAGCAAGAACAGCTTCTGTTCTTCGGTCCCAGGCTGTAGTGCCAGGCTCTGGGAGGTCTGCAACATTGCCCCAAACCATGGTAACAACCAGGAAATAATACTAAGGTACATCTTAGAGCTATACAAAGCAAGTACAAGTCTGCTCTGATGGCTTAAAAACAAGCTGAGCTTTATATGAAATAAAATCATATACTCATAGCTCTGACCCACAAGCACCCTCATGGCAGTGTGTGTCTGTTTAATGACCAAACAATTTTCTTTACTTTTAAGATTCTTGAAATAGCAAAGTGGTAAGTCATTGCAACATTCTCCTTCAGGGGATGGAAAAGGAACAGCACAGCATTACAACACTGTAGTGCTGTCTCTTCCCGTTTGCTGCCGCCACTTTGCCCAGTGGGTTACAGGAACTGAAAGAAGTCCCCTGCAATCTACAGTGTGCATCAGGCCACAAATAACCACTTCTGTAAGAGCAAGGACACCTGACTGTAGGCAAGTGCACTCAAATGCTTGGATGCTTCTAGGATGCACAACTGAACAAAGCAGCAATCTGAGTTGTTAGTTTTGGGGCATCTGAAAGGATTCTCCACAGACAGCCTCCTTTATCGAGGCAACTCTTTTCTCAGCTGATAGCCAATGAAGGTGAAAAACTATTGGGCAAATCACCTCATTTAGTTATGAGTTTTGAAGGCTTCAAGACCATACTCTTTCCTAGGTTCAGGTCAAGGCAAATGAGCAGATGACTATGTAAGGTTCTGTTCCTGTGCTGACACCAGTTAGACTGGCTTCTATCACCATCACTGACTAGAGAGACTGTGTTTGGTTACAAGGTTTTCAAAATCAGACACACCAAGGCAAATGCAGAAAGATGTGAGCTATTTCAGAAGCACAGTATATGGCTTAGACATATCTTAAGGACACTGTAAAGAGCTTGCATTAGACATCTGGGGTTCAACTATCTCATATTCAACTATCTGATACAAAAAGTATCACTAAAATAATTTTTAGTTTTGGCGTAACAGCATTTTGGGCCAGGTGAAGCACCACTATATTTTCTCAAACTATCACAATTGCTTTTACTCCATGTGTGGATAAAACTAGTAATGAGTATTCTTCCCTAGTATGCAAATATATGAGTTAATAATATATGCTGCAGACAATGGTATTAATCCTTTTGCATTTCTTTTGGTCTACTATAAAAACATTGCTCAAAACAAAAAGGTCTTATTGCCTTGAGCTGCATCTTGGGTGAATATGCATGATCAATGATTCAATAACTCATGATTTCTTGCTTAATGAAACTCTAGTAAAAGTTGTGTTACATGTAAACCTAGCCATGTGCTTCTATGAACTCTAATAGTGAAAGGCAGCTGGCACAAAAGGATTGGATCACATTCCATAAACTTTAATGCTCATCTGCTTGCACAGCTATTATACTTTAATATCTAGTCCAAATCTGCAAGTATGTGCTCCCCAATTTTTTTACCTAAATTTTATTGCTAAGAGCACTTAAGGGAGTGACTCCAAGAATTCTGATTAAACAATATCATTCACTTTAAGCTGCCTTTGTAGCACAGGGCAGTTTCTGACTATGAAGCTGCCACATGTGATTTAATCCAAATGAGTACATGTGTGCACATGCATTCTTGGCAACATAAAGGAGGCTAAAGTAAAGAGCAATTCAGAGATGTGGTTCTCACCATCTGTCAAATCAGGCTCACGGCATGGTGAGAAGTTATGGCTCTTTAAGTTCATGAACTGATAGTCTGCTTCTGCCTGCAGTTTTGTGAGTTCCAATGTCCCTTTTGGTGGTAGTGGATGGACTCCAGGTGCTCCTTTGTTACTCTCAAGCAGGCACGGAAGTACTCAGCCATGTTGGCACATCAAATTCTAAACAGGCCTTGACAAGGCACCCTGAATACAGGCCAGAGCAGCTGGAAACAGCAGTCTCATTTCATAAATGGTTTTCACTCTAAGAATAGAAAACTTGTATATTCATGAGGCTGGTTTATTATCATGGCTGTCCAATTTCCAAAGCTTCCTGCTCCAAGCAAGGGACATGAAAGGTCTGGGCAGGAAGGAGAACAGGTGCCTTCTGGGGAGCTGCTGGAGCACAGTAAGGAATGTTGCCACCTTCCAGTCTGGACCCAGATATACCATTGATGGTACACAGCTGAAAAGTATCTCCAAGTTTTTGGCAACAGTCTCTCTCTACTCCTGTTCTCAGCAGAGTAAACATTGATTTTGGTCCTTTGCCCCTTCCTGCCAGACTGTAAAGGGGTCTGCCCTTCCCAATGGTGTTGGAGAGGACAAGGCAAGGATGGCTTTTGTGAGCCATGACTGAAAGCCAGGGGTAGTGATGTAGAAGGGCACATTATGAAGACTATCAGATGCACAGGAAGCTACTTCTCTTCAGAAGCTTTGGGCAACATCCTGCTCAGCCAACTGTCTGCAGCTCTGTATTTCATGCTTCCTGTAACATCCTGACCAATAAAAATCTGTTGTATGCATAAATAACAGAATTCTTGCTAAATCTGAACAGGAGGTGGGAAAGTCACTCATCCTCCTGTATACATTATTTTGTGGGAGGTGACTTGTTACCAGGTCCCCATTTCCCAATTTGTAACTGAAGCAGTATAGCAGATGGGTATTAGTGGCAGCAGTGTACTATTTGTCCACTGTACTGGCTCTGCTCAAGGTGTAGCAACGTCTAAGTGAATTTCCTTCTGTAAATTAGCATGTTATTTTGTTGAAGGGATGTTAAAATAATTGCCTTCCTCTGGCAGGGACTGTGGTTTCCTGTTATGCAGTTTAACTGCTGGGTCAACACCTACTCTAATTTGTGTTAGGTACATACATCCAACGATGTGAACATCAGCAGCAGCACATTTTGAGAGATGCTCTACATTGCTTCAAATATAACAATGGAAGTGGATGAGTTTGAACAGAGAAGGTTCTGAGTTCCAACAGCTATTTTTCTTTTCATGCAATCAATTTAAAAGAAAGTAACTGACAAGTGTGTTAACAAGATGTGAAAGCACTCCAGCCTTCCCTGAGACTCTAAACCAATGGAGAGCTGTATGTGGAGACATTTCTCCAAAGGAGGCTTGTCTAATCACTAAATGCAATATACTGCTCTCCTTCAAACTTTCGTCTGTTGAATGAAGTTTTAAAGTTGCTGAAATAATTTCTTGGTTCAAAGAAATTATGCAATTCTGTATTCAATAAATTTGATCCTGAAAGGTTACCTTCTACTTGCTCTCAAAATCAGAGTATGTGAAGTGAACCAAGGTGATGGATGAAGTTTTACATTGAACAAATCTGCAAAAGCAAAGCATCTATCTGCAGGCATAACTTCTCTGAAGCTCTCTGGTAAGAGAAGCAGTACCAGTTCCCTGCAGTCACACCTTTTATTGTGAGAAAGGTCATCTCAGTATCCCCCAGGGAGGTGATTTCTGCAGGGAACCAACAGGCAGACAGCCAGCCCAAGAGACTGTGAACAAACTGAGGAAGCTTGTCCCAAAAACATGAAAAACAAACTACTGAAGTCCACTCCTGCTCTGAGTCTTTCTGTGCTCTCCATGGGATACCTACATATGTGAGGGGACGACTACTGTGGCACAGAGGTCAGGAAGTGTTGCTTTTGCTGTAAGTAAATATGGGGGAGCTCCTGGCTGAGGAGATAGTGAAGTCTGCATAGGTGCATCCACAAACTGGGGAACTGTATAGGGAAAGGAGATAGGAGAGCATAACTGAAACTGCATCATGGAGAATTTACACAATGAGGCAATCTGGGACAGAAGAAAAACAGAATCATGACACAATCAGCTCCCTGTGCTTAGCACTCTACCAAAAACTACGCTTTTGCTTAAATACTTGACTACTTACACAGGGAGACATCTTGGAGAATCCTGGCCTTCTAGCTTTTATGAAATAGTATTTGTACTCTCTAAACAATCTATTGTGAAGCAGCCTTTCTGACTGCCATAGCAAGGCACCTGCTAATGCTGTGCTCCAAATGTATCTGGTGCCTGAGAGCAGCAGGCACTTGCTGTTGACAAATTAAAGCCACAGATGCTGTCTGAGAGACCCCACAAAGAGGGGTCAGCTTAGACTAAAATGTCTTCAGGATGACATTAAGATGCTAAACACCAAAAGAGGCATTTACCTGACATTGTCATCTTTTAGTTTCCTGGCTGCTTGTTTGGATAACTTAATCTGCAAGTCCAATCTCTGTAGGAAATCTTTGGCAGATAATTCTTCTGGTGCAGTGGGCTGATTGTCAGGCTCTTGAGGACTGGGAGAAGAACTACTCTCTTCCTGAGCTGCCACTAGTCCTTCATCACAAGAAGGGGAGCTGTCAACAGTTTCGTTCTCAGGAGACTCCAGTGAATTAAGTCCATTGAACAGCAATGGTTTCTCTGATATAACCGGAATATTCAGGGTTTTCCTCAGAAATATACAGTCATTAGTGAACAGTTTATTTGCCCGCTTTATTTGTTCCATCTGAAAAAGATAGGAAAAATGTGAGTTATTAGGTTTTGACAAAGTATAAAGCACTAACTTTCTGAAGTAGTACACAATCTTTAGTTAAAATAAATTTATACTTTCTTTGCAGCAGCAATTATTTCAGGAAAGAATTTGTTTGCATTCAAAGTGATTTCAGAGCGCATGTTCTGTTTTAACCTTGCTAACATCTTAGTTTTTATGTACAGTTGACTCCACAATTCTGCTTTTTCTGAAGTCTTACGCTACCTAAAGATACTTTCCTTGAACAGTCTTGCAGTCTCCATGCAGGCTCACAGGAACAGCCTGCCAAAGAACAAAAATTCTATCACAAAAGTACTGTTGATTCGGATTTATATTAGAATGAGGCTCAGAACTGCTAGCAGCTCCTGCAGGTGAACTCTCTGGTAAAAATCATGCAGAATCCAGACAAGGGGGATAAAGTTACCGTGAGGATTCAACCTGTTGATGCAGATGGCTAAAATGGTGAAATGCTTAGATTTAATAATCCCATTTAAAAGCTGAATAGCTGATATCCAGTGTCACAAGTAAGAGAAGATCACTACTCTTCCAGCTCCTAAAGCTTGGAAACCATTTTCAGTAAGGCTCAAGGAGTGTAAGGGTGCAAGTTCTCTCCCAAGCTGAGCACCATCTGAAGGGCATAAAAGAAGCTGTACCTGACTCAGTCATGAGACTTCTAATGGCCCTAGTGTAAATGTCAATTGTTAATATCTCCACAAGTTGTCTGTCTTGATGGGTATAAAAAATGTTAAAAAAACCAGCTGGAGTTTTTCTGTAAAAATACAGTACAGAAGCTGAAAACTGAGATCCTACTGCAGGGGAGTTGGAAAGTGATGCTTCAATAGCTGATAAATAATGCACTGCACTGCTGTTCTCTCTCCTATTTCACTGTAACTCTACCTCTGGTTATTTCTTCCTAAAATACTACTTCATAGCATTTGAAAGTCTGTACCTCTGCACTGAGCAATAATGAACAGGGAAGTACCTGGTCCTAAAAAGAACATCCCTCATCCCTGAACAGCCCTGAGCAGCCTTGAGCAGGTTACTTCCCATGAGCACTATAACTCCTACAACTCAGTGTGACTCTGGACATTCGGAGGTGTATGGAGAGCAGGATTTAACAAGAGTTTTCTTTTTTTCTTGTTAGGAAGACTGAAGTCATGCCTGTTAGCTACAGATCTATCACAGTGAAGAGCAAAAGCTTCAGCACATGCTTAATATTTTAACTGAAGCTGTACTAACATGTAAACTGGTGCTGAACTAATTAATCAAAACTGCTTGTACTGACAATGAACTATAGTCCTCATCCTTCTCCCCTCAAAAGGGATACAGCACTTGCAGTGAACCATGAATTAGCTGAACCATAAATGTGAATTCCCAGCGTTAATTTACTCAAAAGGAAGATACAACAAATGCAAGGTGTAAAGCTTAATAAACAGTATCCAGGGGAGGGGGTGAAGGCAGAGGCTGAGGCCAAACAAAGCACTCTGATCCCTCTCCCCCAGCATGATATTTTTATCTATCTTGAACTTTCCATGCCCAGTCATGCAAAGACAGGCACTGGACAGGATGTCTCTGGCTACACAGTAACTCCCAGTGAGGAAAACCACAGGGGAAGCTTCTAAAACCAGTAATACTGGAGGCAATGGCAGCCAAAGATAATTCTGATGTTCCCATCACAACTCTCACTTCCAGCCAAGAATACATGATGCAGGAATTTCTAAACAGAAGGACTCTTTAGAGGAAGTCAGACCTTGTCATTGTGTGAACACACAACAGTCTCCATTTTGCTAAAAGCAAACATGTTTGCATACATTCCTACCCTGGGCTGAAACCCATTAAAAGTGAAACACAATGGCTGAATTTGCTGAACTTGTCATTGCTCTTAGGGGCAGGGCATTTCATGTCAGTTTAACCTCTCTCAACTGCAGTCTATAATGATGCAGCTCGGGCTTCTTAAGTAGAACACTTATTAAATCAAATAACCAATGAGATGTTGAGACAAAACCCCAACATATATATTTTACATCATTAGCACAGCAGAAGTTTATTAAACTCATATTATAAACAAAGTTTATGGTTCACAACTTAGAGCTGTTTGTACAGGTCTGATTCACAACTTCACTTTAGCTGAAAGAGAGTTGTAAATTGCCTAGAAATGTCTTTCTTCTAGAAAACTATTTTAGTGATCTGTTTGTATTTTTCACTTATTGCAGTGGGCAACTACACTTTTGAAGAATAACATGGCTAAAACATTTAGGCCAGAAACTCTGTCTATTATGGAAAGTGCTGCAAAAAACAAATAGAAAGTTTGTTTGAAAGTTTGAAAGAGCAAATAAAAAGAAAATAGAATAACATCCGATGATCTGCCTTGCCCTCCTAGTGAGCAAAAGTTTACTTTAATGTGGACCAGTGTCATTAACCCTGGTGCCAACAAGATGCAGTCAAAAGTGGTGTAATCGTTCAAAAGGGAAGAGAAATGGACTTTCAACCCTTTCCACAAGGAAGGCTGAGTGCTGTTGAAGGTGATAGAAGGCTTTAGTTCATCTTGCTGACAAAGAGAAGGAAAAGAAACCACTCCAGTCAGAACCTAATAGTTTGGGACTACACTGTAGCTCTTTTAGAAAGAGCCCAAGTGCAAGGTGCTGTTTGCAGCTGACGTCAAAGTGGCACTGACTGTACCAGTGCCACGCTCATCAGCTGCTCAGCCCTGAGCAATTTTCTGTGTTGGGACTACTGAAGCTGCATATCGGAATATGGGCCCCATGTAAGTGGGAATGAGGCAGGGTAGGTGAATTCTGCTCCTGGAATTCTGGAATGGCAGTAGAAGCGCCTGCCGGTACTTTATAGGACTCTGCATGTCCTAGGCTGGCATAAGCCTTTCAACACTTTTCACAGAAATAAACTTTCTTTCTCCATAGAAAGTGAGCAGAAAAACAGCAACACTCAAATCAGTGGTGTGTGTGCCTCACCTCTGGGCTGGTAGGCAGATCACAACAGAAGAATGTTTAGCCCTGAAGCTACTGGAAGAAATTCTTCTTGTCACAGCTTGTGTGTCAAGCTCTAAACACTGCTTTTTTTTAGGATAAGTTTAATTACCTCGAATTGCTTTTTTAACCTGAAGTGAGTGTAGCAGTGAACAGCTGTATGAGTTGTGTGGGTCGGAGCAGGTGTGCGTCCCTTCCCCAGGCCCCAGCCCAGCCCGGGAGCCCGGCGCTGTCAGTTCCCAGGCCGGGTCAGCCCTGGGCAGTGCCAGCTCCAGCCCTTTGCCACCAGCACCGCGTGCTGACCCTCCGGGCAGGCCGTAAGGTCTGATTTCAGCATTTTAAATAATGAAACTAAAACTAACACCGCACCCACACCGTTTTCTGCCCACTGTGTATAGGAAATGCCCTATGGGACAACTCTTGCTGTCATCTCTCAGCTCTGGGCCTAACAACTGTCCCCGCTGTCCGGGGCTGTAGCCGCCAGGTGATGGAGGTGCTGCCTGCCCATGGAAGTTGTGGCTGCCCCATCCCTGGAGGTGTGCAAGGCCAGGCTAGATGGAGCTCTGAGCAACCTGGTCTAGTGGAAGGTGTCCCTGCCCACGGCAGGGGCTTTGGAACTGGATGATCTGTAAGGTCTCCTTCAACCCAGGCCATTCTCCGGCTCTAAGCGCC
>VZTZ01048587.1:65358-148762 GCA_013400955.1 Drymodes brunneopygia | reverse complement strand
CCCGGGCCTGGACAGAGCTGGGCCGGCCCTCAGTGCTTCCCGCACCGCCCGGGCTGGACAGAGCTGTGGCAGTGCTGGGCCGGCCCTCAGCGCTCCCCGCGGAACGCACGAGTTCTCCTCAAACGCTGCTGAGGGAGCCGGCAGTGAGCGCCCCTGGCAGCTGAGACTCCAGCCCGTGTGCCAGCTGCAGGCTCAGTAGTGCGGCCCGTCAAAGAGAGTGTGAAGAGTGACTTCGGACATAAGTGCGCAAATGTGGAAGTGTAATTATGCCCGATTTATTGAAATAGACGTGGGAAAATTCATTCGAGGAAAATAACTTGTGTCTTAGAATCATACACTCAGTAGAATGGTTTGGGTTGGAAGGGACCTTAAAGACCATCTAGTTCCAACCTCTCTGCCATGGGCAGGCACACTTTCCACTAAACCATGTTGGTCAAAGCCCCATCCAACCTGGCCTTGAGCATCTCCAGGGATAGAGCATCCACAACTTACCTGGGAATCTCTTCCAGTGCCTCACTACCCTCACAGTAAAAAAGGTTTTTTCTAGTATCTAATCTAAACCTACCCTCTTAAAATTTGAACCCATTCCCCATTGTGCTGTCACTACATGCACTTGGCAGATAGTCTTGCTCCATCTTCCCTGTAAGTTCCCTTCAGGTATTGGAATGCCATCTTATTAAAATTAATGGTAATGAAAGTGTTTTAAGTGAGTAATTCTCACCAGGAAACCTGTCAATGGGCTTGGAAAGCTGATCCATTACTGCTGAACCAGAGTGTTCTAACAAAAACTGTATGTCACAATGAAATGGTGCACACGTGTGCCTCCTGTACATATACAATACGTACCAAAACACCAAGAAATGTCCAGAGCACTCTGCCCTAGGTGCCTGTGCTGGAGCAGGGCTGTTGGAAAAGATGCCCCTCAAAATGTCACTTCCAACCTCAAGCAGGCTGGGATTCTGGGAGGTGTGTGTGTGTGTGTAACACCAGTGTGGTGTCATTTTTTTTTTCTTAGAAGTCTTAGAAAGATAGATCTGTACGTTAAACCTAAGCAAAAAGGGCATACATGTCATAACCTCAGCATTCTTCAGCCCAGTATGTATTCACACAAGTATTTGCAAAATAAATAAATAACTAAATAAGTAAGCATCAACTGACGTAATATCTGGCAGTAGTTTCAGATTATGATCCGTGGTGGTCATGGAGTCTCTTTAAGGAATACAGTACAAAAATCAAGGCAGATCTCACGAACATTGTTAATCTGGCCACAAGCTTCCAGATGTAAGTTAGGAAAATATGAAAGTTGCCCTGCAAGACACCCAAGTTGCTGATAAGGAATGACTCATCAGTACCTCACCATCACATGAGAAGCCAGTGTGAGAATCCTGAACAGAGGGACTGTAGGCAGTGCATAGACAGACCAGAGCAGTACGATAAGCTGATGAGAAGAAAAGGTTCAGTTTAATTTTTCTGCTGTCTACAATGAATTTGGGAAGTTGGAGGCTCCTCTAGGGCTGTCCAATTGAGTTTATACCAGCTATAAGAAGTGAGCACCAGATTGTGACATCTCGGTGCTTTCAAGCCCTTGTGAAACAACTTGATCTGCAGAACTGCATCAGCACTTCAGCCATGACCCACCTAGCAAAGAGCTGAACTGCAGGTCAGCATTTATGAAAAATGTCTACTGTGTGTGCAGTGTGGAGCCATAGATCAGCTTCAGCCTCTTCAGGCTGATTAATGGAAGTTACAAACATCTGGATGCCTGCCTAGAGCTGGAATTACTCAGACAAGTTACTTCAGCTAAAATGGCTTTTAGTAAAGGGGAGCTGCAATTCAAGAAAATGGAAATGTTGTTTAACATTAGTGATACAATGAGCTGAACATGCAATATCAATTAGTTTGGAAATGTGCTTGACAGGTACACTAATATTAGACAGTATTATTTCCTCTAATGTTATCTTAAACTCTATTTATAAAGAAAGTGTGTGCAATACACTTTAAATCAGCTGTCACAACTCTGAGAACAGCAAAAGCATCCCTTGCAGTAGAATAAAGATACCACAGATATTTTAATATTGAAAGCTTAATTTGAGTAATAAACCTTTTCAAGGATAGATGAGGTTTTTTTTCTTCTGGACTTGCTGAATTGTCCTTTCTTTGTGTCAGCATCTTGTGGAAATGTTTGTTTCTTATCTCAATATCCTTATTATAGCCAGAGGAACATTTGAATCTGAGATGTTGCCAAGATACTTGATCTGATTAGCTGTCTACCTTTTTCTCTACATGAAGTGAATACCCTCTAAACCAAAAATCCAGTTAGAAATTTGAGCAAGAGCTTCAATTACGCAACCCATTTTTACCTGTATCTTTTCATGTGCATTCAAGGCAAGTTACAGAACAAACTAAAAGTGTCTTGCTAATGACACTTCATTTTTAAAAATTGTGTCTGACCCCAGACAAGTGGAGCTCCTCTAGCAGGCAGAAAGACGAAAGGGTCACCTACCCCTCAAGGTGTGAGCATTCAATGTCAGGACACCACACTTGAAAAGAGTCCCTGCTATAGCCTTGGGATTCTCAGTTTCCCAGTTCCCCCTCCTGATCTCTGAGTCAGCAGCTTATTGATGTCCATGGGTATTTGCTGATGGGCAGGGCTACATGGCAATTAGTTTGAATTTACTGTCTGATCATGACCTTCTCTGTACAGGGAGCGTCATGGCACTACTGACTCTGCTTCTTTTTCCCATCTTCTCTTCTGTCTTTGCTGTTTCCTTTATTACCACATCTGTGGTCTCTTTCCCCACAGCTCCTCCTAGTTTCATGGAGCTGTACTTGTCCAAACCTGTTTCTTGCTCACTGAAGTCACATACCTGAGGATTGGACTTGACACTCTCCTTGGACTAACGTGGGACAGAGGAGTTCACTCCTCAGAGTCATTGTCCCAAGGGTGGCTGCAGACATGGTTACATCTGTTCCTCATTTCACCTTTGGGAGGTTATTGCTGCAACTATAGCAGCTAGAAACACACTTTTAGAAATGAAAAGTTTAATTTCATAAAGCTCAGCCAAGATGAGCGGAGTGTCTTCCTGACCTAAGGCTTACTTGGAGCTGAGCCCGAAAAAGACAAAGTCCCTTCCTGCATTTTTTTTTTCCTCAGAGACATGTTCAGACCTAGATAATACTAGTTTTGCATTCTTACATAAGATCTTTGGACAGGAATTGGTTAAGGCCAGAAAAGATATATTTCAATATTTACTCATGCAGCAGTAGTTAATGGTAATTCTAGTGAATCATTAAGTCTGGCAACTCTTACTGTCTCTTCTGTCATTCTGAATTTCTGAGGATGAGGGTTTTCTTTTTAGTAATGCTTCATGATAATCTTCTAAATAATCAACTGTATTCAAGTTTGTTACTTCAGTTAGTATTGGATATCTAGCTGCCATTTTACCATTGAAAACCATTCATATCTAGATCAGTAAGTGCACAGTGATCTTGATTTATTTTAAATATTATATGGGTCAACAGACTACAGTCAGCAATCTTCTAAAATAGAGATCAGTGTCAACTCAGTCTAGGTAAGGTGGCCATATAATTTAATGGCAAAGTAAGTAGAGAAGTGAATGCCCTCTGGCTAATTAATCACTCTGTTAGTGGTCAGCTATTCATCACCTGCCTTGCTAGTAAAGAAGCTCAAGCTTGCTTAGTAAAGGATAAAAGGAAACTGAGCATTTCCTAACTTTGATGTTTATGATGATGCAAGCCAGGGACATTACCATTTATAATAGTGGCACTGATGTAGAACAGAGAACAATGAAAAAACCTCTCCTTGTGGGCTATCTGCGTGGGCAGATTCACACTAATTAGGATAGTATGGAGGAAAAGAAGGCTGCCCTGTGGTAATGAGTCGTATATCAAGCTAAACCATCCACCTCTGCTCATATTCCAATCTCTGACAAAAAAAAAGATGTAATATAGGACAAAGATCAGAGACAAATCCTGCCTTTTAAGAATAATAGCCCTGGGTTCTTCAATTAATTGCAGCAAGGAGAGAGGGTCTTGCATGAATTTCAAAAGGAAAGTAGGATCATCTGAACTGGTGCACATTACTTAAGCTGTGCACATCTTCCTCATCAGAATAAGCCCATTATGTAGCAGGAGCAGCTGGGAGCCATTATTAATATTTAACGCTCTTAGCAGGGGTTACTGCAGGTTTCTGTATTAAGGTTACAAGACAATGTTGCAATATCATATGCTATGAGTTTGCATTCTTTGAGTTTCTAGTACTTTGTATAAAGTTACAGTGAAGTTTTATTAATTCCCTTTCTTTACCATTTGCAGAGGCTGAATATTTTTCTTAGCTGGACTATGGTGCATGGTTATTCATTCTTCATTGCCTCCAGCCTTACTAGTCTATCACCTGCTGCTTGGTAATGTGAGCATTGCCAGTCCCACTCTGGTAGAAGCAATTTTGCACAGGAAAGGGTGAAACCAGTTTGGGTCCCATGGCAAGGGCTGGCTTCTGCTATCACAGATATGTTCTGTTTCCTCCAGCTGTGTGGTTTTTGGTGTGACCTCCTGGAGAGCGAGGTCACTCAGCCTCTCCTTCCTAACGATGTCTTTTGACTGATACTTGTTTTTTACCTGTGCATGTTGAAAGAGCAGGCAGTTCTTGGAAATTTTATAGTTGTTTTCACTGAAAATAGGTGGGCTGAATATGTAGGATGGAATTACCACATTCTGCACATCTCCATCTAAGAGGACACCATTCATGGCTGTATCAGCCCTTGGGACACGGGGCCAGCAGGCAGTACCCAGTACAGCATGAGGGACTTGGCAGGCAGGGGGTTTCTGCTGACAGTGCTTTGGAGGAGTGTGAGACAAGCTCTCCACTGGCTCTTCAGGGACAGTCTCTGGCCTTCAGGCTTTCTGTTTGCTCATATTTTGGTTTTACCCTTTTTACGATTTATCAGCTTTTTCCTTGAAGTTATAAAACCATTGAAATCAAATTGTTTACAGCTTTTTCTGGTTAATAAGTTATCAGGCAGTGAAGTCAACAGTACAGAAGGGGGAAACATTTGGAGCAGCATAACATCATAAGCTACATGAAACACTGTTCTACATCAAGAAGCAATTGTTAGGAAGGTGCCCTGGGAAAATATCTGCTGTCCTTCAATGACTACTGGATTAAATGTACTCAATTTAGAACTAAAATGTCAGGCTAGAGCCTTCTTTAAATTCATGCCTCGCTGATGACGTGCAACCTGAGATTATGTGCAGCAGATGGCTCGATGTTGACTAACTTCATAATGCCTCAACAGCACGTTTCCTTTGGCGCTGTGTCGCCTATTAGTGACAGGAGACACTGACAACACACCTTTTACCTCCCAAGCTGGCTTAGAGATTTGCAGGGGAAATTGCCTTATGTCACTAATCTGCTGCTGTCCATGTAAAACCTGCTGCAGGATGATGGCAGCACATCATGCTCATATTGGAAGGGGAGGAGGGCAAAAATAGTGCTGAAAACATGGAGGTAAGTATGTGTGAAGAACAGTGAACCTTCTGAGTCTTTCCTTTCTCATGGGATATTTGATTTCAGTTTCTGGAGTGAAATGAATGTCAAATTGCCAATTAGCCATTGCACAATACTTCTTCGTTTTTAGTTTCACTTCTGTAGGCTTCTATTCCCATTTCCCGAGCTGTCCATACTAACAGCTGCTTCCCATAAGCATCCTCTGCTCACATGCACCTACAACACAGCTATAGCTGGACATGCAGGATCCTCACCATTATCACACTCTGCCATCACTGCTGAGCCTGCTAGTGCCAAGTTACAATAGCATCTTCCTTTTCCTGGCCTCTTTTAATTAAATAAAACAATGAACACAGTAAATCTGGATGTAATATGGATATTAATGGCACCTTCATTGATGTGCTGTGAGTCACTTCTGAAATCACCTGTCTTTACTGAGTGCAGATGATGCCTCAGACTACAGCACCCCAGGCCTGAGGGTGGTGGCCCTTGTGACACTCCTCTGAGAGCAGCCTGTCCTTGTAGGAAGGAAAGCTTCTCTGGAATAAAAAGGCAAAACAATGGCATGGGTGCATTTGAAGCTGTGTAGCAAGTTTCTATTCCAAGAGCTCTCTTTGCCTTCCAGACAAAGTTTACCCATGTTTATTTTCTTTCTGTTGGTATATTTTAATTTGACCTAATTGGCTTTGCAGCCCATGTTGTCATTCAGTGTCCAAAACTGTGTATGTTTTTGGCCTGTGACTATTTTAGCTGGTGTAAGTAGAGCACTAAATCAGCAGCATTCATGCCTTTTATTACAGGTTTCTTGCTTTGGGCAGCAGGCCTTAGAAGTGCCATGGTGTCATTGAAAGTGAGAAGATGATGATGGTCCAAGTGGATCATTGTTTTGTATCCTGACAGTTACTGGGTGCTGCTCCTTAGCTTTTAAAGTCACTATTGTACAAGAACTTCGTGAGATCTGGTCCAAGAGAGTTGGCTGCTCTGAGTGAAAACTTTTTCCCTTTCTTGGATAAATTGTTTCTGTTGGAGGAAGGTGGGAGACTCAGATATGGGTGCACCCGCTTTTCTTTTAGGTTGCTAAGCCATATGTAAACGAAAGTGCCTGTACAGTCTCTGCTCAGATTTATCTGGTATTGACCTCATATTCCTTCACTGCTTACACTTCAGAACTCCGCTCATATTGCCACACTGTTTAAATAGCTACAGAAATCTTGGAGATGAGCCTGCAAACAAAATCCTCGTGGTGAGCTAACACAGTCCAGCAGTTTGGTGTCCTTCATTTTTGTTTCTCTATTTTACTGAAATGCTGCCCTCGAGTGGCGACCAGCTGATTGATCCCAACCGGAGACCGAGCTGTTCCTCCTGCCTGGCCGGTGCCCTGATGCCCCTTCGGGAGGCAAATGTTCCTGGTGGCCCTGAGCACAGCGAGGCTCCAGAGTCAGCATCCAGCAGAGGCAACTGCTCAGCCTGTTCTGTGCAGGAACCGGTTGGAAGTTTCCAAGCAATGCTGTGGCACAACAGCTGGAACTCCCTGACACCAACAGTGTCCTCAGCTTCTACAAGAAAATGCAGAACTGTAATTCTGAAGGAAATGTAATGTTTTTGTCTGTTTATCTGACCCCAAGCCCTCTAAATTTCATTTATATGGTCATTTCTTGCAACCTGTTGTACTGTTTCTTTGCATGAGTTCAAGGTTTTAATGTAGAAGCTATTTATAGAGGAGTGTTTTTCTGTGACGGGATAAATATCTCTGGGCTTGTCTAAGCAGTACCTCCACTGTGCTCTCTGGCTCTTAGGAGGAAGTGTCATGTAGCAAAGGTCCTGTATCCAGGTCCTGAATGAGCTCCCGAGCACCCCAACAGTGTATTAAGCTGGAATACAACATCAGGAGAAAATAAAAGGGTAAAAGTGGCTTGTTGTAAAGCAACTTGTGGCATTACTGCTTTGGGCTTTATTCTGTGTCTCTCTGCCAGAGGTGACAGCCTGTGCAGCAGTGTTGCTGGAAGCAGAAGGGTGCTGGCTCCTCAGCCAGTAAGTCATGGCTTAGTGTACTGCTTTTACTCAGATGGTTGTTTTTCTGGGCCACTGAAAACTGTGTCAGCCTGTGACTTGTTCTACCTGCGAGGTGAAAAGCAAAAACAAAAACCAGGAAGGGTTTCTATGTGAAAGGAGAGGTGTCTTTTGGGAGGACTTTGTTCTTAGCATTCCCGGGGCATTTGAAGAGCACTCCATGTTTCCATGCATCACTGAAGACCAATTGTCCAAAGGGATGTATAATCCTACCTGTATGTAATTAACTCTTCTAAACGTGTCCTTTTGGGACTATTCTCATGTTCACCCCTTTTCATAAAGACAGAAGATAGTGCTTTTCCTGTGTACTGTGAACTTCTATCATCCTGCACAAAATGCAAATACCATAATTTCTTCCTGCATGAACACACCTAATTAGGGATAGGCTTGTTTATTCAAACATCACTATGGTTTGTGGATTCAGATAAAGTGAAGACATAAAGTCAGATAATTTCAGATGCAGCATCCCTTCTAGGGAGTCCTTCAGGACTGCTTATTTAGGTTCTTGCTGCAATGACCAGCTGATTCTTGCTCACCACCCTCTGGTGATTGTTCTTGGCAGTAGTTGTGCCTATGTGTGTATGAATATATGGCATGTGTGATTATATGAAGGCCTCTGAGAGGCTCTATGGGAACATCTATGTCAAAGATTGTCAGTAAAATAATTTTCTTCATGATTTGGCTCAGCTAAAGACTTCTTCTACTGAAAAGCTCTCTGAGAAATTATTTACATCTCTTTCTAGTTGCTGAGAGCTCCTTAATTAAGATGCTGATGCTAGCCATAAAATGTGGTTTTTTTTCAAATGATCCTATTAACACCTCATCTTTTTTTCCCCAGCACTTCTGAAATCCCATCAAAACACAGTGAAGCATGGGAAGACTGTCTAGGGCATTATTACCACAGGGAAGAGCATAGAAAGGAAATGCCCAGAATATTCCAGTAGAAACCAGGTACATACTAGTTCATGCTCTGAATTTTCAAACATGAATTCCAGACTTGCAAGCTGATGTTATGGGCAGCTAAATCTGGAATGGAAGTTAGTTACTTGGAGTGCCTGAAGCAGTGGTTATGTCTGATATTAAACCAGAGATAGGTGAGATGCTAATGTCAGTGCCCAGGCTGTATGCACATAGAAGTCTGGACAATGGTAGATCCTGATAGTTACTTTTCACTGGACTTGCAAATGAAGGAATTTAACTGGCTAGAGCTGCAGCATAAGGAGGCAGACTCTCTCTTTTAGCTAGACTGCCCTGGTTGCATTATATTTCACATTTGTTTATAATAGACATGAATACATTTTCAATACATTTAATCTGTTCAGGTGAAACCTGAATTGAATAGGGACCCATTGATTTGCTTGCTGCTTGCATCAAGCCCTCTTTACTTCCCTTGAATTTCAAATTTTGTCTTGTGTCCTTAAAAACATCATGAAAGAAATTTAAGGGAGGGGAATGGAGAACATCAGTAAAACAGGAATGGTTGCTCCCTGCAATTCAGTGTAGAAAAGCATTTTTTTCTTCCTTTTTCTGGCTGAAATACTCCATATACTTTTGGCTTTAGTTTCCAAGCTCAGTCCAACATCCATTTGTTACTGTGCAGTGAATCTCTGTATGAAACTAACTAGACATGGCAGCACTTTTTTAAAATAGACCATTTCAATCTGTCGCTTTATTCTTTGGCACCAGGATTTTCACTTTCCTGAGATGAACTCCACTCCTGGCCATCAACTTGATGGAGTGGAAGAACTGCAGAACAAACTGCTGCCTTTAGCTAATTCACATGAACAGAGCTGTGTGTGAGACCTACCTTGTCCTGTGAGAGTCCTGTCTGGTGTAGCAGCTGAACAAATATTATTAAGGTGGCAAGTGAGCCAATTACCTGAAAGAGCCCAAGCATTTTATGCAAATACCTGTGCTGTTCTTAGTCACACAAATTTGCTGGAACTTGCCTCACATCTTCTTTCCTGTTAAACAATTCTTTCAGGATGCTCTGAATCATCTCCTAACTCCATGCATGTGAAGAGCCTGAAGAGGTATCTTCAGTTTCTCAGGATCAATCTTCTGCTGCTTCCTGATGAGAATCCCAAATAGGTTTTTCATTAGGAAGCAATCATGGAATTAATTAGCATTTAGTTTCAGGGTTGACTTTGTTGTAAATTGATATAAAACCCTGCAGCACATTTGTTTGTTACACTGGTTACAGCTGCCAAGATGCATTTCTCCAGCACAAAATGCAGTGTGATCACTAATGTGGCACCCCTAATGCCTTTGTTTGTTACATATTGCTCAGTACCTTGATTCTAGAGAAGCATGCCACATGAAAAAAGGTGAAGGAGACAGAAGAAGGGGTAAACAAATCCCATCAGAAGAGCAAATATACCAAGAGCTGTGTCTTGACCTTGTATGTACAAAACATGAAGCTCACTTTTGTTACCTCTGTTCCCTTTAGCATGATGGGAGATAACATGAAGCTGCAAAAAGAGCTGGCTAGACCTCTTTCCTCCTCACCCACTTCCATGTGTTTGGTGGTACAGATTAAACTTGGCAAGCTGACCAGCAGCATTTAATGCATGAATTGAGAACAAGAAGTACTGAATACATTACTCTCTTAAGTGGTGTGACATAGTTGCCATCTGCTTTCATTATTATTGGTTTAATTGTTTGTCAGGGTAAGAGGTTAATTTTCCTTCATTAAAAGTAGCATTTCATACTATCAGTGTATTTCTGATCCCTCATGCAGTGCCTTGGTGTGAAATGTAAAGCACAAAATATGCAAGAAAGAAAGAACTTCTTTGGAGTAGAATAGTACAGATTGATTGTTTTTGCTTGATGGAGATGTCTGTTCATGTCCAAGTTAGTGCTGAGAAACAAATGAAATCTAAGAAAAAACAAGAGAAGTCTGCTAAAACCATGTTTCTTACAGAAAGATGTAACTGTAGATATCAAGTGGCTCTGAGGGCATAATTTTTGGGAAGATGAAGGCTTTTCACATATCAAGTGCATTCACTCTTCACAGTGAATATTTGTACAAATGGCTCAATCAGCAGGGGAGCTCTCATAGTAAACAATTATCTGCCTCCTAGGGCAATAATGAATGCTTAAAATTAGCAGCGTAATGTTCAGCAGTAGCTTTGAGATGCTGGCTCTGAAGTGGAAACTAAAATTGGAATCTTATTTCACAGTTTTAAGTAGAGAAAAAAATCTGAGTTTGATAAACAACTAGGTTTTTTTTTGTTTTTACTGGCACCTTGAATGATAAGGTGGTGTGAAATACACTTCAGCTGTCTTGGTTATACAAAGATTCTTGAGCCTGTTTTACTGCAATAAATTAATAGGTGTTTAATCATCCTGCGAATTGAGATCATTATTTTAGTGTTGTCATAACTAAAAAGGAAAATGTTAATCACTGAGATTGAATTATGCAGTGACCTTTTAAATCCATGGTTGTTTGCAGCTATTAGACTTGTTTCAAAGTAGGAGTCAGAAAGAACTTTTAGTTGTGGACCTTTTGGAAACAGTTGAAATATTTCTGTCCAAAAAATAACTACTTTTTCCCAAAAAAGCTAATTTCTAGTTCCTGATTTTAATTCTTTGTATAATCCACACCACGAATACATATTATGTTCTCCAGTGCCTCAGTGTCCTGAATAAACAGCAGTTTTCAGCTTTTGTTTAGAAACTCATAAGCTTCCTTTTCTTTCTTCTTGATTAAAAGGACTTGGTGTTTTTCTTTGGTCTTTACATTAAATCTGAAAGTGCAAACAAGAAACTCAAGTACTTTTGGACAGATCTTTCTCCCCAGTAGGAGTGCAGCTGCTTATGAATTGTAGTTCAGTGGCTGTGCTGGTTCTGGTCACCTATAAGGGATTTCTGTGGGAAAACACTTGCAAACAAAGAGGAGTTTCTGTGGAGAGCAGAGTGGGGGGCCCAGGAGGTGAGGAGTCCTTGCTCTGCTGTGGAGACTGAGTGAGGTCCCTGGGCACTCACTCATACCTGGGCTGGTCCTGTAACAAATATAGAGAAGCATGCCACATGAATCACTGGAGAGGCCAGAATACATGAAGTTAAATGCAGCTGGGCCTCTGGGTGCAGTGGAGCCAGATGTGTGTTTGTAATTTTGAACTCTAAAATAGTGATAATAATCCTGCTGGTTTCTTTTCTAATCTTTTTGCAGTAGCAGCTCTGCATTTGGTAGATATGTGATCTCTGCATGGCACACTGGGACCTCCCTCTCAGCTGAGGCTGCTCAGCTCTGGAAATTACAAATAGATGTTACAAATGCACATGCATCTTTAGTGCTAATTTTGTCACTTTTAATAGACCCAAGTGATTATCTAAGCTACAGAGTGAGAGCACCACATCAGCTGTTCCAGTGCAGGGCTTAGACTCATCTTCTTAAAAGCCTTTTTATGAATCATAACTCTCTCTGTCCTTGAATAACTTAAAATCTAACAGCATTGCAAATCTTAACAGTTCAAACCTCTTAATGATGTTTGGTTTTGACGCACATCTGAAGAAGCAGGTACCATTACTCACCCTCACTTGGATCACGTCCCTAGCTCCCTTTTGTAACATCCTGTAGTCCTGTGACCAGCTCCTGACTTGGTTCTGTAAACAGGCAGGCTTCTGTTGTTGAATGTTAAATCTAGCACACAAGTAACTCAAGTAGAATGTGTACTCAGAGATGACATTTCCAAGGTGAAGCCTATGAGGGTTAGGCAAGAAGTGAATTTATTTTTCCAAAACTGATTACACCAAAACCTATTTCCAGTAGACAACATTGTGCCATCCTGGTAATTTAGTCCCTTTCCTAGCTGCAATCACTAACTGGAAATTCTCTTAGCAAATGTTTTTGCTTGAAAGGATTTCTCCTCATCTCTATTTCCAGCATATAATCTGTGCATAAAATCCACCTTCACTTCACTGACAATCTGCAAAGTTTCATTTTAGGGTATCAGCTATTACATCAGTACATCCATGTTGGTCTTTGTGTTGTCTGTATTCTCAGGCTCTCTAATCCTCATAAACCCAGATCTTGGCAGAGTAGCAGCATTTTTTTACAGAGATCTCAGTCTTCCCTGCATGTGGGTTTGTTTTGGGGGATTACATCTGGTTTGGGGAGGAGGCTGCTGTTATTTCAGCTGTGCCATTACAGCAATGTGGATGCTCCTGGATGGCAATTACTGTTTCACACTGAGTTGCAGGAGACTCAGGTCAGTCTGTGACCTCAAACTGGATCAGTTTATACCTATTTTATTATTTCATTCCTTAACAAGAGCCCTGATTAGCCTGTGGTGTGACACATATGTCTTTCAAGTCAGTCTGAATTGTGTTCAAATTAAAACCATTATTCTTCTCCCAGTTTGCAGATGTAAATTGGATTAGGTCAAAACAACAAAAGCTCCATGGTCTTTCTTACAACTGGACTGGTCATTCTGAAATGCAGGTTTGCCCTTCCCTGTGTCATCCTGGGAACAATCCCTGTAAATAGGTTAGTTCTCTGTTGTTAGCATCAAACCTCTCTGTGTCTCAGGTATGAAGTGCAGGACAAGAAATTGTCCTCTAATTGGAGAGAACATTTTGTTAGTCATGTTTCTCCTCTGTACTTAAACAGGTTTTTCTCTAGAGCTTATTAAAGAGAAAATGATGTTCTAGAGAAAAAATGTGTCCTGCTTCTCCCTGAGCCAAAATAAGTCCTCAGCTCTTTAAACTTCTTATCCTCAGGAATTTCTTCTGGGTAGCTCAGTCATTTTTCCCTTGTAAGGCAAGTTCATCAGGAACCCTGACCCCTGGGTTTCTTCTGAGAGAGAGGCAATGGCATCTGAAGAGTGGGTACGGGGGGAAGCATTTCAAAAGTGTCAATGATAAAAATTACCAGCATGCATGTTAGCCTTCTTATTGTCTTTGATTTTGAACCTTTTTTCCTGAATGATTGCTAGTATAGACTTTCACCTAATATTGAAACAGAAAAAGAAAATCAGTATTTCCAACTGTGTCTTCAGTTTTGAACTGATTTCTAGCCTATAGATTTTGGATTCCTGAAGGTCACTGGCCTACTGTCCATCCACCAGAAGACATAAACCTATTTGCGATAGGTCTCAGTCATTCCATTGTGAGGAGAGGGGACAAACCTTGGCCTCTTCCTCCCATGACCAGCATGAGGGTCAGCTTGGGAGCCTCTAATTCCAAGGATATGTTTTGCTTCCTTGCTTTAATGCTGGAGGGACATTCTCAGTGTTAAGGCTGGCAGTGAATCTCAGTTCTTCTAGTGATGAGCACACAGGCTCCAGGCAGATCCAGCTGGTGTCTCTTGTCTTCCTTGAGGCAGCCAGCAGCTGTACCCAGCCCTGATTCATCAAGGAGCTGTTTGGCCCAGCTGTAGTCCCTGCTCTTTGCTGTCTGTTTGGAGTATTGCAGTGGCTTGCCTAGGGAGTGCAGTAAATACTACGAATGTGGGAGAAAGGAGGGAGTGAGAATCAAGGCATTAATTAAAGGCTGCCTAGTCTGAGTAAGGCAGTGGTTAAAGCACAGTTGCCATGGCATCACTGCCCCTCGATGCTCCAGCCTGAGTCATGCTCCTCATGCTCCCCTCTGCTGTGCTGGGGTGCCTGGCTGTCCCTGTGCAGAGAGGGTGACACTGCTCCCCAATGGCTTTGGTGACTCAGATCAGAGGGCAAGAAGCATTACTGCAGCCCCAATGAGCTCCACTGGAAAACAAATGCATGGCCAGCAGGTAAATCTGCATTGACAGGTTAGTGCATCAGGATCTCTAGGAACTCCTACAACGAATATCGAGGGGACATCTCTTCAACTTTTTGTTGGGTTATTGGGAAAAAAGCACTGAATGTATCTGTGCCTCAGTTTCCACCTCTGCAGTGTGAAGGATATGTGCAGTAGTCTCTGTTTGAGTATTTTTGAATGTTTACACCAAAACTGCTTGGCAAAATGCAGAAAATGATTTATTAATGATCTGAAGATGGTCCAGAAACTGAAATGTCACCTGTACCAGTTACAGGGCAAGTGCCATTGATAGCCTACCATTCTACATACCCTTGTGGTATCTAAAACCTTTTGGGGCAAATTTTTCATTAATTCAGGGCAGCTTTATCCAGGCGAAGGAGATTCAAAGGGTCATCCAGAGGGCTGATTAGCCTGGCATGGGTTTAAACATTTTCAAGTAAATTAGCCTGCTGAGATTTCTTTGTTAGGTTCCAAGCAGAGCAAATAATTGGGCTCAATGTGAACATCCGGAAAAGGATGCAGAATGTTGGTGCCAATGGTTTTTTAGTATCTCTGGGAGATCTCGTGTGCCAATCTGCTCATGTGTCCAGAGGTAAACTTAATCACCAGCTCTGAGCTGATTCTTTCCACCCATCTGAGCTGATGCAGACATCAGGCTTTTCACTTCCTCTGTAGCAGGTGGCTTTTACCTTCAGCAGATGAAAATATCTGCATATGTCACACCTAATTCATTCCTGCCATTGCATCACTTACTCTCTGGAACACAGTTCTTGTGTCAACGTTTTTCTTTTATTACATATGATGCAAGTATTTGGCCTGATTAAATTATAGGCTGGGTACTGGCATGTGATTTAAGGATATTAAGTACACAAGAGGCCAGACTAGGTGGCCTCACAATCCCTCTCATGGAAAAATGAGACCAAATGGAATCATTACAAAGCACCAAGAAATTTCAAAGCAGCAGGCATTGACAGCAACTCACAGGCAAAGCTGTGACCTGTGCCACCAGGTGACTTGAGTACCCACCTGGCCTTTGACTTATGTGACCCTACTGTGAGTGGCACAGCTGGGCACTGCAATGACTGTGTGCTCTGGTGGACAGAGGCAAAACCTTGTGCAAGTCTCCTCTCAAACACCCAGATCTCCTTGGATATTCTTGCAGCGATTCATTCTGACTCCAAGCTGTCCAGAAAGCCCAGTGAGCCCTTCACAGCAGCAGCCTGAGGTGCCCCAGCAGTGTCTCAGGGGATTTCTGCCCTTCCACCCTGCCTGTGTGCAGGTTAGAGTCCCTGCTGACTTCTCAGCAAGCAGATCTTGCTGCTTCTCCTTGGAAACAGTGCTTTCCATTGTGCAAATATTAAAAGTAACTCGTTATGACTTGTCCATTTAATTATGGAGTCAGTGGAAAGCTTCAGAAGAGTGAAGAGAAATAATATTTTTAATTGGATTTTCTCATTGGTACAGAAATAGAATAGGAAATATCTAGAAAATATTAAGTACAGCTGTCTCTTTTTAATGAAAAATGCATATGAAATGAAAGCAAATGCATTTTTATTTAAATGTCATCACATATCTTTGTTTAAACCTTCAGTCTTTCTCATCATGGAAATGATCTTTCAAACCCTATGAATATCTAGTGCTGGAAGGGACCCCAGCTCTTGGCAGGTGGCATAACCACTTATGTTCCTGCTGGCTGGGTTTGTCACAGCTGCTGAGTGCTTCTGTCCACTCATGACAATCAAACTTCCATTTCCCTTCTGTCAGGCACTCTAGCTTTTTCCACAAATGCATATGAGATCAGTACTCTGCAAATAAAGGAGGGCAACTGAAATGTGAGGCAACCAGGTCCAGGTTCAGTAAAAGCACTCTTGACTTTATTCCAGGCTCAGAAGAGATGCCATAAACTTCCCTGTGGTGCATTTAAGATGCCACAGTAGTTCACCTGCATCAACCAGCACATTTGGAGTGTGAAGGCAGAGAGAGCTGAACTGGAGCTTTAATCAGCAGCCATAGAGCAATTGGTTCTGCAGAACAAAATTTTAAGGAGACTCTTTTGAGGATTTATTCTTATTTTCGAGTGAGTTGACACATTAAATGACACTTTTTTTTGCCTTTTTCTTCTTTTTTTTCCCCCAAGCAGCCCAAAAGCATTCAGGAAAAAATACAGGGATGGAATAGAGTGACTGTGCTGCCTGGTGTTGCCCACCAGCCACAGGGCAGGGGGAGCCTCCATAGCAGGTCCTGCCAATGGCTCTGTTTTTCCTGCCCCTGAATGCAGCCCCGTGAACTGTTGTAACACAAAAGCACATTAGATCTCTGAGCAATCTGGTTCATGTGGGTGATGAACACCAGTGTGTGCAGGGTGCCAACATTGCTGAGTACAAACTGACCATGAATGCCAATGCCCCAGTTCACCAGACACTGTGCACAGTGACCTCTTTCTCCACCACCATCATCTGGAAGCTTTCAAAGCCGATTTGGATGAGTAATGAGTATACAACCTTTTCATGGACAAGTGGCAGAATTAATGCAAGATTCTCAGGCCTGGGGAATTGTTTAGTGTTCACCAACACAGACTGAGATCTAAGCAGCTTTTAGGTGACCTGCATCTGTGATGACAGCTGGGAAATAAACAATTCTGCAACTGGGAAATGTTGCTTCCAGATTCTTTTCAATTTATTATCAGTGCAGTCATTATCAGAAAAGACTGACTGTAAAACAACACAGGCAATTGCTTTATCTGACTGCCTTGTTTTCCCCTCCCTTGCTCAATGGATGAGTCCACCTAATGTCAGACTCAATAAAGTCAGGCAGCTGGCTGTAAGAAACAAACAGACCCTCATTAAGGGAGGCCCCTTGTGCTGCTTTTGTTTGTGCTCATCTGCTTTACGGGAATGGGCAAGAAAAGCATGAATATTTAAAGCACTTTGCTGTGGCTGGGAACCTGCTGAACACAATTCTGCTGGTGTTTTGCCCCTCTGCCACCTCCTCCAAAAGGAAGCCTCAAAGGCCATTGACCACTCTGCTCCATTCAAACAGAAGTACATTTGCTATGGCTGAAACAGACTGTTGGGTTTAATGTGCAAATGCTGTCCTCTACTAAAATATCCAAAAGCTTGATTTGAGAACTGCATGGTTTCATGGTTCCTGTCCAACAGCCTCATCCCTGGCAGAGTGCTTGCCCTGTGGTTCCTCCCTGTGCTCTCCCTGAGCTGCAGTTGGGTGCCAGCCTGCTGCAGGTTTGGCAGCAGCTGGTGCTGGGCAGAGAGCTCAGAGCTCCTGGCTGTGGCTGGAGAAACACAGCAGCCACAGATCAGAGCTGCTGCAATAGGGCACAAGGTTTAGTCAGCTTGCACCTCATTCTTTGATGTTGTATTAAAACTCCCTAGAGTCTCTGTTTCATTCAAAATTGAGGTTTTACTTTTGGGTAGACGCATCAAAAGAACACAAGCAAGGGACCTTTGGCATGGCAGCAGTGGGGGATGGATGGGCAGTGGGAAATGCAGCTTCCTGCAGTTCAGGCTGTCACCCCAGATCATATTCATGGGGAAATTACCTGGCATTCTTTGCAGAATGTGAAGCACTGGGATTTGCACTGTTGTTGCTCATGCTTGGGAGAGGATTGAACTGATTAGAATAGGAAAGATATGAAGGTGCATGCTCAGAGAGTAAGAATAGTATCAATTCTCTCTTTGTAAATCATTATTTTTCAACTGTATATGAAACTTCCCTTCTGAAAAAAATGAGTGCAAGGGAAGAAGCTGATTCCTAAAATAAAGGTGCAGAGTGATAAGGTGGGATACAATGTCTGTGTTCTTTGGCATTTACTGCATTTATATTCAAAATCGCAAGGGAATTGAACATAACCCCTGCAGTGAAAGGCATGCAGGACCAAAACTGGTCTTTATGTAAAAGCTATGAATTATGTAGAAATAAAACTCTATCTGGGAGATAGGAAATGGAGTGCATGACCTCATGAGCTCCTCTGCAGCTGTATTCTCTGATTCCCTTATGACTGAGGATCTGGGAATTGTGCTGCATAGTTCCCATGAGCACTCCTCTGATTTAGGCTCTGCAAATCCCAGCAGAACCATATACTCGGACACAGATAACTCCTCTTCGTTGAGATTTCCTCATTTTCTTGAAGAGTATCATCCACTTATTTACATCGAGGACAGGAAAAGAAGAAAGATGCTGTGAGATTTCACAGTTAAAGTACTGACATAAGTAAAGGCAGTCTTAAAATAGGCAGGGAAGATATTTTGTTTCCTTGTGGGTTAACTCTGAACTTCTCCGGGACTGTGGAGAGCAAATTGTCTGCGGGGAAATGTTCTGACATTTCAATTGTCCTTATGCACCGTGCAGTTCTGTGTATTTGGCAGCTCTTTTATCATGCAGCACAGGTTCTAAGGGCCACATTAACCATGTCATTAACTCAGTCCCTGCCTTCAGGCACTCTACAGTGCGCTTGAGCCCCTTGAACCTTAGAGCTGCATAAAATGTGAAATTGCCGTGCCTTGGTGTCAAATTCCAGTGAGGTGCCACATGGAAATTGCTGAGACGCTGTGTGGAGAACAGAGAGCAGGAAACACATCCCTCCACCTGAGAAGGTGAAATCCAGGAGAGTGAAAGCTGCAAGAGCCGCAGTGGAGAAGGCCGTTCAATCTGATGTCAGAGCACCAAGGGGGGCTTGATCCAAGAAACAAACCCAAGAAAAACTGCAAAACGCAAATCCTTTGTGAAGGTTTATTTAGAAAAACCACAATGCTGGGGAGTCACTGATACATAGTGATAATTCTCTTCCTCTTGAGCAATATGCACCACACTGTGCGCATGCAATTACTTTTGTTCCAGAGATAACATCGGCATTTCTACATGTACACATACAGTCCTCAGTGCACGCTACACTTCACATGGATGTTAGGACATGCACAAAGTTGAGCTTTTCCATGAAAAAACTGTATAAAAAATACAAACCAAACCGAAGCAGTCAACACGAGAAGCAATGTGCAAAAATAGACAAAGTTACTCCTGAATGTTTCCTTAAGAAAAAAGGGCTCTTCTGTCCCTGTTCCCCAATCAGCATTGACAATGCCAGATGTTGTCTGAAAGTAGGATATGAAATAACTCATCACATCCTGTCCCCCTTCATGTTAGTTGCAGATTTTTAACCAGCTAAATAATCCTGTATTAGTATGAGAATCTGCCTCCAAGCATCACCATTGTGTGCTGTTGTTGCATCCAACACATCTTTGTATCGTTGGAATGTCTGACCTGTGACACCCAAGGCTGGTGACAAGCAAGGCCCTGTGTGGAGCACACAGAAGAGGCAGGACAATGTCATCCCTGGTCACTGAGCCCCCTGGCAGGGGCTGGCAGCAGCTGCCTGGAGAAAACAGGCAGGGATTGGGAGCTGTCCTCACGCATGCTGGAAGGAGCCAGACTGCCAGGGCCTGTGGGCTGCACAGCTCCAGCCCTGTCTGCTCACTCGTGGTGGGGCTGGTGTTTGAAATGGTCCCTCCAGAGCACAGGAACCCTGAGGGAGGGATGGAGAGCCCACGGGGCTTTCCCCAGCCAGGTGCCTCTGTCCATGGTGCAAACTGGGGCTGCAGAACACGCATGGAGCCACCTGACTGTGTGTGGCTCTGAGCAAAGCTACACAGGACATGCTGCAGACACCACGAAGCAGCCAGACCAACTCATCCTTGTGAAGCTGCTGCATGCAAATACCAACACTGTCAATGGCAAGTAAGACTAGAAATGGATTGCACTTGTTTCCCTTAAACACAGATACGTACCACTCTTTAAAAAAAACATTAAAAAAATCTTCAGAGAATTGATTGATAATTGGGATTCTCTTGGTTGGATCAAAGGAAAAGAACAAGAAATTAGGGGCAGTGTGATTCCTATCACTGAAGGTTATCAGTAACATGATCTTTGGGCTTTGTCGATGAGGATTCTTCCTACCCATTAAACTTCATGGAGCAAAGCCCAGTATTCCCCTTGTAATCCAAATGTTTTTTAAGGATTCTGTTTAAGCCCATGCAGAGTTATGACTGTATTACAGAACTTGTAACTTTTTTTTTTAATGGGATATCAATGTTTCTCACAGCAAATCCTGCATGGATCCAGGGAAAACCTTCGCAAGACTCCCTTGTGTGTTAAGTTTTTTACTTACATAGCAAAGGTTTCAATTCATTCTGAGGAAGGGAAGAAGTGGAAATTGTAGAGACTGGGAGCTCTCAGGGAAGTAAACTGTGGCTGCTGCACTTTATATCCCAGCCCAACAGACCACTTTAGCCAAGTATTTTAAGTGGGATTTCAGTGAGTGTTATTCACTTTGGACCCTAATACAAAGACCAGTATCCAACAGGAAGAGTACTGCCTTGGACCTACTCATTTCCATTATAAAAGGCACAGAGGGAGGGTTCATCCTGTTAGCTTGCACCCCAGCAAAATGAAAACATGGCTCAGGGAAGTGTGCCAAGCATCCCCCCACTGCTCTGGGGCTCCCCAGGTACTGACCCTGGGATGCCCAGCTGCACATGACCCACAGCAGGCCCTGCTGGCACAGAGCATCCTGCAGTGCCTGTGGTGCCCAGCACTGCCCCAAGGAAGCAGAGCTTCATCCCGGCTCTCAGAGGAGAGGCCAGAGTGCCCCAGGGAACAGCACTGGCCCCAGGAGCATTTCTGCAGCTTTCTGAGAGCTTGGGGGGTGTGACACACCTGACCTGAGCGTCCCTTTGCTCTCATAGGTAACTGAAATGAACCTCTGGCTGTCAGTCAGCTGTTGGCAGTGATACAACTGTGGTAGAGAGTGCTTTTAGAAAGTAAAATACACAAAACGAAACGTCAGACTGAATTCTTACTAAAATTTCAACGCTGTTGAGCATTGGGGTTAGCTGCTGCTTCGGGAGCCTTTTCCACGGGGTTAAGATTATGTCCAGCATGTAAGTTAAGGCCATGATTTAGCAAAGCATTTGTGCATGTGCTTAAATCTGCCCTTACTCAGATAAACACTGGCACAAATACCCACGTGCCTTGTGATACAGGGACAAACCTCAACTGCAGCATATAAATGTCAGTTATGTAGCTGTCGAAACTACCCCTTTAATGTCTTTTCCTGGTAGCACAGTGGCTCTCCTGGATTAAGTATTTAATTAATCTTCAGCTAAAAGGTCCTGAGAACAGTCCTATAAAGCTAACAAATGTACATAAATACCAGAACTAAAAAAAGTCAAACTCATGGCTCAAAGCAAAACAAATATTGCTCAGAATACTTGTTTAGGTTAAGATCAATAGCTGTAAACTGTGCATTCTAGTAGCAAACAAAAACTTGTTGGCCTAGAAAAAAACCCAAAACATTCAACGTCTATAGGATTGGCAGCACTAATATTACTTTACTATGTGGAGTAAGAATAAAAAACATCAGTGTAACATTGCAAAATGATCCACCTAACCTAAGCTCATGTAAACAAGTACGCTTTGACAATGTTTGTAAGTCTAGGCGTGATCCTGCACTGGGAGCTGGACGGGTGGAGACCCAACCAGGGTGACAGGAGCTGTTCCAAGGTGGTTCCAGCTGCCCAGATCCCACTGCAGGAGAGAGGCTCAAGGGTGTGAACCTGCAAACCTGTACTGGCATCACTAGTTCTACTCCTGGGAGCAGCCCATTGCAGGATTCAGTTCAGCAGGACTATACACATAAGTAAGGATTATTCACAAACATAATGCATTGCAGAACTTGGCCCTAAAATTTCTATTTTCAGCATAGAATCCCTTATCCATATACAAGGTCATATTTTTATATATCAAAAAGTGTCTAAAATAAGGGTCAGAGTCACTATATGTTATGCTCAGTAACACAGTAAAGATGCTGCATATTGGCTTCAGAAACTGCAAACAATTTTCTTCATTAAAGTCAAACCAACTATGAACCTTTCTCATAGGAATTAAATTACCATGGAAATTGAAAATGAACAGGCTCTGTTTTCAAGGTTAAAAGGAGACATTAACAGAAATCAGCAACTCCCATTGAAATCGTTTTCCAGTGCCTTCCCTTCTGAGCAGTGAGCACTCTGAGGCTGCAGCTGGTGGTGGCTCCAGTCCTGCCTGGTGTCCCCGATGCTGTGGCTACTGCCGCTCCCCTTCCACCCGCTTCTTCCGAACTGCGCCAATAGAACAGGGAAAGAGAGCTATTATTGCCTTCTGAGAGCACCAGGGCTTCTCTCAGACACTGCCCCTCCCAGCCACAGAGCCATTATTGCCTTCTGAGAGCACCGGGGCTTCTCTCACACACTCCCCCTCCCAGCCACAGAGCCATTATTGCCTTCTGAGAGCACCAGGGCTTCTCTCAGACACTGCCCCTCCCAGTAACATGAAACCAGCACAGAAGGGAGGAGCTTCTGAGAAATGCTGAGAAGGATTATGCCCACAAATGCCATAATTAATAGATCATAGTGCCCAACAAAGCAGTTGTACCTAACCTGCGTTTTTTCGTATCACAGACTGTAGAATTTCACCAAGTGTTCATATCAATACATTTTCCAAAAAAATCAGATTCTGAGCTAAAGGGTTTAGATGATAAAAAAATCACCATTTCTTGTGCTTCCTTCCAGTGATTCCATTTAGAACTTTATTAAAGTTTTATTGTCCTTTGAAAAGCCACTGTGTTCCAGCTAAATTGATACTGGTCTGCTCTAGTCTGCATGGCAGTGCTCTGGATTATTTAAGCTTTAGGCATCAAAAAATAATAACTTCTGTAATTGCAGAGTGTATACTATAGGTGAGCAATAATCACATTTTTTTAGAAAATAATTTGAATTACTTTTAATGACCAATATCAATGAATATTGGCAACAAGGAAAATATCATTTTGGACCTTTAATTACCTGTTTAAAGTTCACATGCTCTGACTGCATCAACCATCTGATAGTAAGTTAAATAACTCTGGTTTTTCACTGGAAACCACATAGGTTGAAGTTGCCAGTTAGCAAAGTAGAGTGGTAAACCTTGTGTTATGGGCAGGATTATTTTGACAAGCAGTCCCATGTGAATTTTTACAGCACTTAAGGTACATTATACCTGGGATAGAGCAGGTTTAGCTGGGCAGCATTTGCTACTCCACATTTTAATAAAATGCATTGAGTCTTTTCTGAGCTGGCCAGATAAGATTTGTATGATACAAAATTTAGTGCTTTGTCAAAGTTTCATGTCCTGTTTCTGATACTGAACAGCTGAAGTACAGAACAAAGCAGTAGAACTTGATGAATGAATGCTTTTCACCACAGAAAGTCAATAACAATAATATATTGCTAAACATCCCATTGCTTTACTAAGAGGTTTTTTTCATTGTGCCTTCATAGCAAACAGACTGCATTATTCCAAAGCCTGCAATGTAACATCAGTCATTTGTGCCTGCTTTCAGTGTTTTGTTCCTTCATTTATTTTATTTAATTGAATTCCTTTAGCAATTCTGTCCTATGAAATCTTGAACAAAACAAATACAATACAAACACAGGAAAATGGAGATTAGGACATAAGTCTAATGGCAACTGGTAAAATAATGGGAAAAAAGGGGTTTTATCTCTTTGTAGGTGGGACGTTTCAGAAATCATTCTGGGACACTGATAGTTTCAGGAAAAATAAGTATATAGTTGGAAGGCTTAGGTACTGCTAAAAATTACAATTTCAAAATTCCATTTGAAAGAAAAAGGTTTTAGCTCAACTTTTATCTTAGTTCCCACAGAGGGAAATCCAAGCTGAAACCCACAAAGACATCATGGTTGACACCCCACTCTGAAGCAGAACGGAATAAAACCACAAAGTTTAATTGGTTTTTTCCCTTTCTCACTCTAAACAACTTCTGCCCAGTCACCTCCTTCGTGTTCTGTGTGCTGAGCACACAGGGCAGAGCATGTCACACTCAGGTGACTCTCTCAGAGCTTTATTGTCTTTGCCTGTACTTGGTCACACAGGCAGGAGGGTCTGGTTTGCCCCCTTGGCTGGGCAGGCCTGGTCCATCATGGGCTGGACAACAAAGTCAGGACTTCTGTGTCGTCTGAAAACACAGGATGGGTTTGATTCCTCATTTACTGGCCAGAAGGGCTGACAGAGCAGTGAGAAATCCAGGACACTCCATGGAAAAGGCTGAAATCATTCCCCTTCCCAGAAGGAGCAGGAGTAGAATAGTGGCTCCTAAGCACAGTAAGATCTTTACTGTTGTCTACTCCAGAGCCCAAGGAGCTCTGCATCTCCCCTCACACAGAGCAGCTTGGGTGTTGTACTCAAAATTCCATCTGAATGTGCAGACAGAAGAGCTGTGTGTGGGAAGGTCAGGGCTTGGCTCACACCAAGAAATGATGAGTAAATGTAGTGGCATCTTACCCAGATCATTGTTTTTAGTGATAGCTGCTGCTACCCTGGTTCTTGGACCTTGTTTTGTGAACTGGTATCCAAACTTGAGAATCCGGGAGTTCTCCTCCAGCATCTTGGCAATCTCCATCTCTACAGCTGTCCCAAGCTGCTGCCTCTGTTGGTGATGTAGTGAAGTGTCCCCAAAAGAAAAGGAAACATTTGTTTACATATGAGAGGGAAGTAGGTGATTGTATTTAATTACAAACTGCAAAGAAAATCCCGTCCCTGGAGATTTTGCCCTGGGTTTTGCATTTGGCTTTGAGTAGTTTTATTGAGAAGTTTTCGACTCTTTGGTTGCATTGACTGGGGACATGACCTGCAGAATGACTGAGCCACAGAGGCTGCCTTGACTCTACCCAAGTTCCCTAGGAGAATCCCCTGGGAATCCATACAGAAGTGAAAAAAAAGTTTATTTCTCTCTTTACCTGGTTGTCAATTTTAATTTCTGTTAGGGATTCATTCTTTTTCAGTGCCTCAATCAGTGCCAAAATCCCTGTCCCAGTGATAAAGTTGGATTCTACATTCAGACTCTTCAGTGTTTTGTTCACTTTCAACATGTCTGCAAATGCCTGAAGGGTGAAAAAGAGGGAACATGAGATAACATCTTGAAAGTTTCAGGGAATAACAGGGAATCTGCAAAACATAGCTTAGTACCAACAAGAACTAAAACATAAATATGCTTAGAAGAACATAGAAGTAGATCAGAAGAGGTTATATTTCTGCTTTGCATAGCCATAGAGAACTCCTGCAAGGGAAAATAAAGGGTGCATCCTAAAGCAGACATGGACCTACTTAAAATCTGTTGTGGTTTTTTTTTTCCCAGTAATGTTTAAACTTACAATAGCTACGGGGTCATTGCTTCGAGTAGCTGCAAGGCTGAATGTCTTCACATGTGTGTTGGTTTCCAGAGCTTTTGCAAATTCTTTCAGTGTTGGAATAGGAATAACCTATAGTAAGAAAACAAATCCAGTAATTAGGAAAGCCAGTCACACTGCTGATTTTAATCATTATCAAACTGATTGATGAACAACCACAGCCTGTGCAAGTGGAACATCCCTGGTGGTTTGAGGAGTGTGTTGGGATGGGCAGAGCATGCTCTGGGTGCAGTGGCCCCCAGGGCTCGTGGTGCCCCTCAGCTGCAGTGTCAGCACTGCCTAAACTGGGTCAGGCCAGGGCCAGCACGTCACCAAGGCTGAGCTACTTTCCCATCCTGCTGCCAGTTGTGCAGTCTCCACATGCCAGCTCCTCCTCCAGTTGCCTGTGTGGGTTAATTGAATTTGGCCAGTGATGATTACACAGTACCCATGAGATATCTGCCTTTACAATCTGCTGAAGAAAGGCAGCCAAAGGGAGTCACCCCTTGGGCTTTTAATTGGCATTTAATTCAGGATCAGGGATTTATGACCTTGGAGCCTCTACAGCAGTCCTTTCCCCATCCCTTTCCTGAGTGTCCTGCTTTTTCTGAACAGTAAAGAGAGACAAAATTTGAAGATAAAAAGCACAGGCTTTGGAAATATCTGAATAAATCCTCCCGTGATGACATAAACAAAACCATAGCATCTACCTTTATGTTGTTGAGATTAACTTCTGTGAGACTGGGATCATTGGCTTTTATCCTTTGTAAACTTGCTTCCACATTGGTCGGATTAGGTGGCTCCTCAAAGATGGGCTTGACCTTTTCACCTTTCACCACATCTGCAACACAAGATCTCATGAAGTGTCAGCTGAGGAACAGGCATCATCCCTCTGGCAGTTCATTCCCATTTAGCTTTGTGCTGCAGCAATCCAGGGAGGGTTTATGAGAACCACAAAACCTGCAAGCAGGAGTATTATCCCTGTTACCCCTGCCATGCCCTTTGCACCTCCTGTGCACCCAGAGCTGTCACTGGAGGCTGTGCTCATGGAGGCTGGGCAGCCTCGTCACGGGCAAACTCCTCCTTTATGTACAAAATCCCTGTGCAATTAATTGGGGCCAAAGCAGCTTTGAAGACTATTGTTTGGAATGTGATATAGTGCAAGAGCTGCTTTGTACTTTGTCTAATATCTGTAAAGAAAGGTGTGCTCAGAACTTGTTCATTATATGAGTGAGAAGATGTCCCTGCACCTCTGAATAGACTGTGCTACACAAAGCAACATGAGCAGGAGGCCCCTCAGTTTCCTCCTCTCAGCTGATACTATCAGCCTCACTAGAAATTCAATTAGCTCTTGTAAAATTGCAACATCTGCACTTTCTAAATAATAAAACCATCAAAGCATAAAAAGTAAGTCTGTCTGCCAGCACCAAGATTTATGAAATCTTTGAGTAGTCGTGTTCCAAAAAATTGTGGTATTTAGTGCTGGAAGCTATGAGCTATAAATATTCTCAGAGATGCATAAAAATCATAGTTTAGAACACAATTAGTACTTCTAATTCCCACGCATATAATTGTGGAGATTAATTTATTAATCCTGACCACCCAAGCCACTAGAAACAAGAAAAGAATATGTTGCTGACCACAAGTGTGTTTGAATCCTTTTATTTTATGCTGCAGACAGGGAGAGATTTTGAAGAGCTGTGCTCAAGTCTCAGTGTACTACACACTGCTGTTCATTGCAATGGGTAAAAGTTCATGCCATATCATGGGCCAAAAGAAAACCACATCTTTTTTTAGAACTCATACTCATAGTAGGGATGGTCACACACAAACCTTGAGCTTGTTTTTACTCTGCTCCCTTTGATGCCAAACTTTTTTTTTTACTAATTCCCTGAGAGACCTCACATATCACTGAATAACAAACACGTCAGCCTTCCTAGGGAGCTGGGAATTGAAAACTACGTGTAGAGAATTCACCTTGGATGCAAGGTTAGAAGTAAACACAAAAAGCAAAGTGTTTTTTGCACCTGTGGCAACATGCTGCCTGGCTGGGAGCAGGGGAGGCACAAACACCCTGTCCTCAGGTCAGACATCCCAGTGTACTCAGTCTAGAGTTAGGAGGAATTTTCATTTTCTGCTTCTTGTTGCTTCCCGTGAGTTTTTGTTGTTTCTTTAATCATGGTGCTGTTTTGCCACATTGATGAGCAAATTTTTACTGAAGCATTTCATTTGGCTAAGGAAAGGTATTGCTTTTGGACCAAAGAATACAGTGATGTGACAGTGATTTTCTGGTTTGTAGGTCTGTGATTGGAGCATAGTTTAGCTGACTCACATAGCTGACTTTTTGACTCAGTACAACAAAAATATTCTGAAATCTATGAGGATTAGTAATGCATGCAGTTGCCTGTTATGAGATAGATGGTAGCTCCCACAGAGCCCCACTGGGGAGGCTTGCAGAGCAGCTTAATCCTGAGAAAAATGAAGTGACACAGTGTCCTGTCTACTTTCCCACCTCTCCTTTAGCAATGGAAGATGGAAAGGAAAGCCCTTGGTAAAGACAGCTGCTATTCTCATGGCCTTAGAAGAAGAAAACATTTTTTTAGGGCTGTTTCCCTAGGAAAGGGCATTCCACTGTTTTGTCTTAAAAAGCAAAGTTTAGCCCACTTGATATCCCAGGGCCTGGAGATGACAGGCTCTGGATCAAGGCTTGGCAGCTCTCAAGAAAAGCTTGGAATTCAGATGCACCCATTCCTCCTGCCATCCAGCCTCCTGTGGGTTGCTGAGCTAAAATCTGATTCACCAAAGGCCAGTTTATTTAGTGCAAACATTTCTGGATTTGTTTTTAGTATCTACAGCTGTTTCTCCTGGGGGATGTCTGGAAGGATTCTGTTTCATGTGTCCCTGGGGAACCAGAGGACAGGCACTGTTTACACACACTGCCATGGGAGCCAGGTAGAGGTGGGAGATCAGAGGGAGCAGCTGGGGCAGGAGCATATCCAGACAGTCTTTGCCTCCCTGTGGATGCAGCTTGAGGTGACTCTGGTCACAGATGTGACTCTGCCAGGGATTCTGCCACATTTCAGCCCACTGGTTACAAGTCATTTTTCAGTTGTGTAAATGAAGGTACTTGGGGCAAGGTGGCCTGGCCTGAACCGTGGCCAACTCTTAGCTACAGCTCACTCTGTGTCCTGCGTGCTGCCTAAACTGAAGTGGAATGGAATTTTATATGTCTTGGCCTCTTAAATACTCCCACCCTTTCAAGCAGCTCTGCAGAGCCAGGTACTGCCCTCTAGGAAAACAAATTTCCTTAGGAATGATCTGTTTGTATACTACTGTTGTCACTACAATGAATTTTAAGATTGTATTTACTTTTAAAAAGTCACCTCTCAAAATTAATTAGGTCAATCAAAGTTAGGCCCAGTTACATTACACTAAATGAGACCAACAGACCCCACCTGTAGGTGTACAAGTCCCTAAAGATGACGTGCAGCCCACAAGAGAAATCTGGTTGCTTACTTCTCACGATTCCTTTTCCATCTTTACCGCGGGCTCCTGCTTCATCAAATTTTGGGTTGTTGACCATGTTGTGCACTCCCAGAACAGCTGAAATGTGTAAATACCAGCAAGAGGATACAACATTAATGGCAGGAACACAGACTGCAGGAAAGTATCTGCTACAAATTGTAGCTCAGTTCCCCAAACAAAACCCCCTTTATAGAATGTTAACTCTGTGTGTCATGCCTGTTGTAGGGAGGGGTTTTTGGGCTCCAGATTCTGTGGTACAGACACTTTCAGTATAGATTTCTGAACAATTGAGTCAATGCAGAATGCATATCACAGAAGTGCCAGCTGGAAGGAACCACTGTGGGTCATCGTGTCCAGCCTCTCCCTCAGGCAGGAGTGTTGCCAGCATTAATGAGGTCAGCCATAGCTTTGTCTAGGCTGCAGTCTGAAAACACCAGGGATGGAAATCCCACAATCTCTTTGGGTAACTTGTTACACTCCTAATCACTTTTCTTCCCTAATATATGCCTGAATTTCTTATTACTCTTATGTTCCATTGTTTGGTGTATCAGCGAATTTCACTGTACATGTGATGAGCTTAATGCATTGGCATTCCCACCAGGGTTTCTTATGGAAGCACATCGATATTAACACGCATGGAAAATGATCAGAAGTGGTGAAGATACCCAGGTCCAATCGCCTGGCAACCAATTTTCTCTTTCAAGGGGTTAGATTCCGAATTTCCTCATCGATCCAGGATCTTTATCCACTGCATGCTATGATAAGTTTGTGCTATTTGGGATGTCAGAGTTGAGAGAAAGCAGCAATAGTACCCTACAAACAATGTGGATACAGTGAGATCAGTCACTTCCATTACAGTGCCAGCACCCACCCTGCAGTCCACTGTCCACCCTTCCCTTCCCCAAATCACAAGCTGGTTCATCTTCCCCCTGGCCTGACACATCAGCTGTGAGCAGAGGAGTCAGAAATGCAGCAGCTGTCGAGTCACACTTGGATCATCCTGGGCAATGCATGGCTCACAGCTTGGCCACCTGTCAGACAAGCACCAGGTGCTCGAGGGGTCAGCAGGAGACACTCGTGGTGCAGGTCTGGGCAGAGAAGAGCTGGACAGATACATTCTCTAACCTGCAAGGTCATAGAGCTCAGTGTCTGAAGCACTGGCCAGGGCCTCTTCTAGTTCTGGATCCAGGGTCACTTTCTCTTCTGTGCGGGTTTCTACAGGCTTTTCTTTAGGGATAAATATTTTTCCTAAGAGAAGAAAAAAAGGCAGAGTGAGTAATGAATTATTGGAACAACACTTTTGCCTCCTGGCAGCAGGAGAATAGGTCTGTGACAGTGGAACTGCTTGGAAGTATTATCACATGCATGTTTATCTCTTTCTTACTTGATGTTATCCTGAACACCAGCATCTTAATAAGTCTAAAAATAAAAGGTGCAGATTTCTGCCCTGTGTTGGTGATTGTTATTTTAGGAAATTTGCTCTCAGGAGCAGTCCCAGCTGGGATTTTTCTGAAGGTCCTGTGTCCTTAAATAGGCAGAATCAGGTCTACACAAAAAGCTTGCAGAAATTTCATCCTTGTATTTAAATGAAGCACTAGGAGCAGTTAAAACCATCCTACTGCAAGAACCTTTCAGTTCATGAACTCCCATACATAATCCTGAAAGCAAACCTGTTCTCTTCCAGTAACTCAGTTTAATTCTCAGCCCCTCCAGAATACTTCCCCTGTGTCTCTTGCTGATCATTCACATGAATAGACTTATCCTGATCATTTGTGCAGGCCTGAAAAGTCTGAAGTGAACCACATGTTGCCCAAGAAAGACTCCTGACATTTTTGTCTCTCTCTGTATCCTGCTGATACCTCTGGGTTAGCAGATGTGTTTCCATGCAATATTCCCCCAGGACTGAGGTCATTGGCCTGTCTGCTGAGACCAGGAAACTGCAGGGTAAATCCAGGAACAGCACAACAAGTTCCACTACTCCTTTAGGCTGCTGTGATGGTTAACCTCAGTGCTGTGATGATGTAACTGCAAATGCTTGGAGCAAGGCCCTGTAAATCAGAGCTCGAGCTGCACTGGAGGCACCAGCTCTGCTGGGCTTTTCTCCCCCACAGCTCTCCTGACCAGCCCCTGCAGTCAGTGCTGCACTGGATGATGCCACAGGCAACAGACATTGCTCCAATAACTGGGTGAATTCCAAGGTCTACTGTCCACTGTGGGATGGTTCCCCTCACCTTGTCCCTAACAACTACTTCTCAAGCAGACTGTAATTAATCCTGTTGTAATGAAGCTGTGATAATCTTTGGTGGAGGCAGCTTTGGCCCACTGTCAGCATAAATTGTCTTTTTGTGCAGCTTTGTACACTCTAGCTTCAAGCATTACATCTAGTCCTGTGGCTTTCTGAAATGTCTCTAAAACAGTTTAATTTTAACTGCATTAGTCATAATGTTACCACTCATAAATGTAATTCTGATATTTAGTATTGAATTACAAATGCTTTGCCTCTGGGTTTTCAACACTGTCATCCTTTTGTGGCTTCATTTTTCCCTATTATGGTCCAAAGTATCATTTTCATGTAGCAATTTCCAATTCATTTATATCTTTTATACAAGTTTGTCTACAGCCATTTTTATTCTGTCAGCTTCCATCACTCAAGTCACTGAATAAGCTCAGAAAAAAAAATTAATGGGAATTTCTGAAACTCTGGCAAGGTTTATTGATACACGATTCAAATTATTTACCTTAGAGATATTTCTACCAAGGCTAAACCTTCTGAGTACAAAACTGGACAGAAAGTTATGTAGAAAGACAAAGTAGTATCATGGTATGATTTATTTTTCATGTGATATTTTAAGTAAGTAATCTTCTAAGAAAAGGCTTCAAGAAGATAAAAGCCTTTGGTGGGTGAAAGGTAAGAACCATTTTAACTGTGACTGCACTGGGTCACAGCAATCTGGGACAGCCATCCCAGCAGCATCAAACAAAAATCAAGTGGAAATCTGGGGTAAGGAACACTCTGCAGAGACAGGTCAGTCATGCTCTTTAGCTTTAATGGCAGCACAGGTGTAAAACTTCAGACTCTCTGTGCTACCACCTAATCTGGAGTGTTGGATGGCAGCTTCCATCACTGACCAAGACTTAACTTGATGCCAGCTTAACGTAAGGAAAAAAATTCATTACTGTGCTGGAAGCTGGAAAACCAAAATCCATCAGAATATCCGAGTAAGCAATCAACAGTGAGAAATCCTGTCCATCAAGTGTTTTCCTTTCAGACCTCTGGGGGTTCCACATGAGCTCCAAGTACTCAGCAGGTTGTTTGAGGTATTGATGATCTTACCCTGACTGTAACACTGCTCTGTGACAGCAATCTGCACAGGCCCAGGGCTTGTGGAGACACAGCATCTCCAGCAGGCAGAGAGTGACTCCTCACGGGCCCAGATCCCACTCAAGCTTTTAACAAATACTCATCCAAGTCTGAACTTTCACACACAACACTGCAAGGGGACACAGGACCGTGAGTTTGGACTAAACTGGACACAATATTTGGCATGGTTGGCCTTTATGGATTTTGGATGTGTGTAGGCCAAGTATCTTGCATAGCAAGAAATCCAGGGGTAATGGAAACCAGTAGAGGCTCATACCTTTTCTGTACAGTTCACATCTATAGGAACATAATTTTAAACATTTGTTTCAGGCATATGTAATCCTTGGACGACAGCCTGAACCTCATTAAATGTGTATATGATTCCCAATGATAGTTTCATTTAATGCATTCTTAGCAAATCTTTTAGAAAAAAAATTCTATTATTGGTTATATGAAATATTTAAAGGGGCAAGGTCATGTCAAAGATAGTAATATATATCTTTAATGTATGTGGCCCTTGCTGGCATCCAGTGGTGTTTTAAAAATATTCTTTTTACTGCTATCTAGATAAGAACATTCCACTGTGAAGAGATGCTGTAGCACAGCTGGAGGTTAGAAAAGCTGATGTATTTACCATGTTATTAGGAATTTATTACCTGTCCACCAACTGCAAAAGCATGTGTCTGTTTATTGACAGCTATCAACCAGTTTTCCTTCACTATTTAAGGACAGAGTTTAAAAATTCAGGAGGTGTCTCCCAGTCCCACGTCTGTACATTGTAAATTTGTTATCCAGTGCATCATGGAATTCACTGACAAAATGAAATATGGATTGTGGCTTCCTTGATTCAATGGTCCAACTTAAAATTTATTATTTGGAAGAAGCCTTGGAGGAATAGTGACATTTTATTATTATAAAGTGAGATTTATGAAGAGAGGCTGCTGCTCTTGGTGTTCTTTATATTCACACTGTGTTTTAGAAGGTACTTTATTATTATTTTTTCTATGTTGTATAATTAATGCTGGCTATGTTGTCCTTTGCCTTCAGAATATGCTAATGTTCTGTGCTAAGTCTTAAAAGCTTAACTTTCTACGAATAAAAACACGGTGACAAAAGTTCTGTTTATACATAACTTGAGCTACTTTGGTGTTAGCAAGACAAAAACAACCACACTTCTGTATAAAAATAATATATTCTTTGTTTAACTGCAAAGCAAAATTCAGTTCCAGTAAAATATCCTTTTATTTTTACACAAGCATAGAAACCTGAAGTGTGTGGAATCCCAAGTGCTTTCTTACAATGTGAAGTTTTAAGTGTGCATCACTGCAATTCCCCCCTACCTTCAGTCAGACTGGGGTGACCTGCAGGATGACTGAGGCAGCTTTTTACAAACCAGGGACTTTCTGACTGTGAATGCAGTGAGCAGAGTTTTGTCTTGGCTCAGTTTCACTGCAGACCTGCTCCTTTTCACCCATTGCAAAAACAAAACTTCTGTTGAAACTGAAATGCAATATGGTTCATGCTTTCCTCAAAAGAGGCTACAGGAAACAAAATCCACTGACAACCAGAGGGAAGAAGGAGAAAAACACTATAGAGACAGAGAATTGTGGGCTAAGGTAAAAGGGCAGCAAATTCTCTATAAATAAAGAAGTTCACTGGGAGCAGCCATGAAACCACAGGGGTCATTTTGCCACTTGGTCCAGCCAGGTCTCTTTTCCTGCATTGTGCAAATGTCCCCATTGAAAGAGTAAAGCAAGGAAATGAGATCCCTACTTTCTTCCACAGTAATAATTAACTACCATGTGCATATCTGCAGGAAGATGTATTAACTGAGCAGGGAACTGCTTCAAGCATATTTTCCTAAAGTAACTTTATTTGTTTATTGTTATGTAAGGAAGGGGGGGGGGGGAAGAAATTTGAATAGTACCATTGCTAGGATTTTACTAGCTAGTCCAATCTAAAAATATTTTGAGAATTTCACCTTTGTTTATAGTTTGCAGCTTTTGGAGCATCATTTCTGGTATGTCTCCTCTATTCCTTCCTTCTTATGTCATTAGGCTTTTATGAATAAATATAATTTGCCACCATTTTTATTTTAGTATTTATTTCTGTTTAGAATATACTTGGTATTTATTCCCATCTTGTACAAGTCAAAACTGTACAAGGCAAAACTCAATAAAACACAGAGCAATGGGAAATAAGGCCCATTTATATTAGCTGTAAAAAGTCTGCTTTTATTTAACATCAATTTTTTTAAGGATATTTACTTAATTTTATAACACAAATGCATTTTCTGCCGTATTTGTAAAACAATAATGTACTTTCTTTTTCCTATAAAGTGTAGCTCAGACTATTGTACTTTCAAGAAAATACCTGGTTACACTTACTACTTCTGACTTCTCAATGAATCACTGACTACAGTGAGTGCCTGTTTGTTCTCAATTAGAGAATGCTACCCTGACCTTGGGAATGAAACTCAATAATCCTGGAAATCTGCCTTGCATAAATCACAGGCACCTGATTCACTTTTTCCATTTTACACTAGTATTTTCTGTTGAGGCTTACTTAAACCCCTCCCTACAAATACTCTATAAAAATGCAGCTAAATGAGATCTTACCAAGAATAAACTTGTATTATGAAGAAGAAAATGGGCCAAGTTCAAGTGAGCGTGAAGCTGAACGCCAGTAGTAATAAAAATGCAGTATTGCAATTGTTGCTGTTCTGCTGCTCTTGGATTAGTGTCAGCATATTCCATGCCTTAAAAATTATGACAATGGAATAGGAAGGCTGCAAAGATAAGCATTCCAAAGTTATTCAATCTATTGTGCTTAAACACAAAAAGTGAACTTAAGTTGCAGCAGCATCCTTGACTTTGATCAGTGCGCTGATTCTGCCACTGCAGCAATAACTCTCCTGGAAAGTGTGCTTGCTCCAACAAAAATAAACAAAAGCTAACCTGTATTTTTCAAAACAGAAGGAAGCCCAGAATTTCTCCAGACCCTCACATGGATTATCCAAGTTAGGATGCAGCCCTAGGGCAGTCCTCTGGATTAGCTCTTGGATTACCTCCTGGATTACCCACTCCACCAAGCAAGCAGAAAACTCTTTATGTCTGATGTGGAATGGTGGCAGAGGAGGAAGAAACTCAAACTGTGCCACTGCACTTCAGGTCCTCCTGGACATCAAGGACCCTTGAAACGTGGGCAGAGCCAAATGCCACACTAGTTATGTTCCTTTCTGGCCTCTTTTCTCCCATCCAACACATTCTTCTCCTCTTTTCCTTCCCTCACTGCCCCCTTTGCCTTCCCCATCCCCTGTGCCTCCTGGCTTTACAAACCTTTGCATCCTGACCCTTCCCACCACCTCCTTTCCTTCTGCCCTCCCTTCCTTACCCCTGCTCTCCTCTACAGCTCCTTTCCCCAGAGCTGCCACATCAAGTTCTTCATCCTGGAATATTCACACAGCTCCTCAAACGCCCTGCTCCACCTCTCTGCCCCAGCTCTCTGCTGGCTGTTCACTCTTTTTTCCTCCTTTAGAAAAGGAGGGGAGCTCTGCCAGGAGTCTCCCTGCCCTTGGGCCTGGTGTGACAGGGGCCTCTCAGATGAGCAATTTCAAGAATATCCTGGGAGCCCAGCCATGCCAGGTCCCTCTGGGCACTCTGTGCTGTCACATGTGCTGTCTGCACAGGCAGGCAGAGGCTCTGACCAACACTCACTGCAGGGGAATATTTGGAGAACGCTGTAACAAACTGGATGTACAAGAAAGCACAATATTTTGAAGATGCCAGACTTGAGCATATTTCCCTGGGGATTCCAAAGGGCACACATTTCAAGTCCTCTCTTCAAAGCATGGAGGCACTGCAGGCCATTAAAAAAACCAGCTGGAAAAATTTACTCTAGATGGATAAAACAATGTGTTTTCTCCTAATCTTGTTCTTGGAAGCAGCTAAGTACTTTTTGCTGACACTTTCCAAAAATTCAACTCGAGGCAGCCTCTCAGCATGGGAAATTTCACTGTGAACTGTGCAAGTTTGGCAAAGTCATGAGCAGCTAAAAGAGAGTCTTAGAAAAGCAAGCAGTGAAAGGCACTGGCTAGAGGCATTACTGTCAGCAACTGCAATGCCTTCAATGCCTAAAGAGACAAACATCAGTTCCAAATTTAAGTCCTAAAGAATAGGGAAAAGGTGGCAAAAATTTAAACAAACCATTTAAGCATTGGGGGTGAAAAAACTGCTATGTTAATCCAAGAAAGATACTGTGTCTCTATACTAAACCTAACTTTTGAAAGCAGTCTGTTAGACACTGTGGAACTGGAACTCATTATCATCCCCTCTAACACTATGACCTTCTGAAAATGATTGTTCTTATTCCTGGTGCTGTGTATTGATATTCTGCTGGGCACAGCACCACATGCAACATAGATGGGCTCTGCCAGAGCAACTGAAAACACAGGTTTGGCCAAAAGTTCTCTTTGTACTTTCTTCCCTTTCCTTTTTATCAATCAGCTGAAAATGTTAGTATTTCAGCACATACAAGCATGTTCCCCTTCCCTTTCCAGTCACAAATAATAATAGCCCAATCCACTGGAGTTTTTCCATGACTTTGATGAGAACTGGATCGGATCCAAAATGAAATGGTTTGGCAAGGAACAGAAGACCTTGTAGAAAACAGGGACAGTGGTGAAGGGTTGAAACAGCAATCCTTAAAGCAACCTTTCATAGCTAATGACATTTCACAACAGAAGAACTTTTTAAAGCTCTGTTTCATTAGCACCACAGAGTTCAGAGAACCCCTGCAACAAGGCAGGAACAGAAATGCTGTTCCCAGTTCATGTCTGTGTTACAGCAGGACTCAGCTCTTAACTGAGGTCAGAGGTTCAGACTGCAGAGAAAACAGCACTGACAGTGCTCTGGAATACTTTGTGCCTGCACTGCCCCTTGTGTTCCCCACCTTTTCTTTTCATTCCTGGGTCATTCATCAACCTGAAAATGATACTTCACATGGAAGTGATGGAAGTCTGATAACCACCTGTTCCAGCTGTATGTGTTAAGTGCAATGGGTCAGTCTGAGTGATTCCACAGACCATCAGGTTCCATGTAAGGATTTCTAGAACATCTATCCTAAGTAGGAACAAATCCAAAATACACAAAATAAACACTTACAAGCTGCCCATCACCATGGTCCCAGTTATCAGCCCTTACTCTTCACCTGCACTGCTCATCACCAGCAGACACCCGTGTTGCACAAGAGCTCCTGAAAGCCACCAGATCATTTCAAACCACACAATGGGGCATTCAAATGAAGTACCCAGCCCTGACTTGCATTAGGGAGGATGAGGGTAAAGCAGTCTGAAAACATTTCTCAGTGGCCAGCTTTGGGTGTGTGCCTGTGACTCTTTCAGCCTCGGTCCAGGCAAACCTTGGGTCTCTACTGAAATCTGAGATCTGTCCCATACAGGCTTAAATCCCTTTTGTACAGCAATTAATGAAGTAAGTTACCAAGCTGCAGTATGGCAGAGGGCCAAAATCCTAATGCATCCCATACGTTTGATTGTTTTTGCCAAACATCTCCAACCTCTTGAAACCACAATTACAATCAAAAACAAGGCAATTCCCTGCATAATCAGCCTCCCCATCTTGGGCTCATATTTAACATTTCCTGTGTTTTAACCATTCTGGAGATCCCTGTCAGCTCTGGAATTTGTTTTGGCTTGTTCTCTAGGACAATCAAAACCTTATGGTTACTCAGCATATAGAGATCAACAAAGGCAACTGAGTTTTGTCCTTCAGCAGCTGCTTGGTATTGCTCCTTGGTCAAGAACTCTCTAATAAAACATTAACAAAAAAAGAGAGGCAGTCACAGTAGATAAAAAATCATGATGTATCACAGACTAGACTGGAAGGAGGATATTTTAAGTGCCACCTTCTTTTCAGCTCATCAGTGAATTTCCAAGTTTTAGCTTTGTATGAAACTGTAGGAACTGGTAGAAATATCACTTAGCATTTAGTAGAAGCATCCCATATCCTAAACTTGAAAAAATAAATGCTTTCCCAGTGGCAGACAAATATCATAATACTAAACACTGACAAAAGTTCAAACAACACTTGACATATTCTAATCCTACTGACACACAAATATTCCTAGGTCATAATAACCAAATGGCAAATTGGCATCAACACCTCCAAAATATACACAACTGGATGCATTTTAGAGCTGCTTGAGAATTTAATTTTTAACTAGCAGAAATAGCATCAAATGAATTTGAGGTTATTTACAGAATGGCTACATTGCAGAGCTTCTATAGTGTAAAGAAATAATTTAACAGAAATCTATGTAATATAATCATATAAATATTTACCAATCTGTAAATACACTTTAGAGATCATCAACATGCAGAAGGTAAGAAATAAGATTTTCCTCAAGAGGTATCCTTCTTTGCTTCATCTGAGGACAATTTTAGAAATTTAAATGATTTATCCTGAACTAATTACTGAGCTTTGGAAGAATACTAATTATTCTCCAATTAAAGTGACTTTAAATCTGGCATGTAGCATCAGATTTTGAAAATGTCTTTGCAGGATTGCTTTGTTTCCTTGTATGGGAAGTATCTTCTTATAAATGTAAATCAAGTAATTTATATTTTAATACAGCCATCCTGTTGTTGTTGATTTTTTCAGTTGAGTGTCAAAATAAGTAACACTGCAGTTACAAGCACGGATTGTAAGATCCAGGAATAGCCACACATGGAATTCGTACAACATTCATCACATTTCACTAGATCCAGCCAATTAGCAGGATTATCACACAATCCATGGGAAGATTTCAGTGCATTTGGCAGGTGGAGATTGCAGTTAGATGTTTTATAAGGCTCAGCTGCTGCACGAAGCCTCTGCAGAGCAGAGCGAGGGGGAAGGAGCACAAGGAAAGGAGGCAGTGCAGCCCAGTGCTGGAAGCCTGCTGCTGTTTCTGCAGGACACTTCTTGCCAAGCCACAGAGGGGCAGCAGGACTCACACTCCAGGAACAACTCAGGATATGCCAAGCTCAAAATAAACAACTTTGTCCTGAAAGCCAGTTCCCTTAAGGCAGCACCAAAATGACACTGTGCAGCCCATCAGTTCTCAATTGTCAAGGTACTGGACCTCATCAGATCTCAGATTAATTCAGTTATTTCTAACCAACAAAGAAACAAAGGGTATTTTCATAGCATTTGGCCTCTGACTACAAAGAAAATGTAGTGTAATTCTGTGTGTTTAGACTATAATTGTAAAATGACTGCAGAAATCACAGAACACGTGGTTGTTTTCATTTGACTTAATCTGCTAAAGCCGATACTGATGATTTTGTCATGAACTTGTGTTGTACAAAGAACAGAGGAAATTAAGGGAATAATTCCTTTAACCTAAAATCCTGTCATTACCTCGTAATTGTAATAATTCTTGAAATTGTAATTTTGAAGTAAATGAACACAGTGAATCAAAAGCCAAATTAAGAACAGCTTTAAATGCTACGAGGGCTGCATTCACCCTGTGCTCAGGGGAAAGTGAAATGTGTGGTTGGTTGTGTTTGCAAAGCAGTGGTATTTCCACACCAGAGACACCAGGAACTAATAAGCAGCACTAATAAGCACTTTAAGGGCAGCTGGAAGCAAATGTAGGAATAATAGTGCTTTAGTTTCATCAAAAAAAAACTGAAATGCAATAAACAGGCCAGTCCATAGAGTACCAGTGTCAGGGACCATACAGGGACTCATTTTGTACAGATCAAGGGCCAGTTCTATGGGTATATGCAATTCCACACACTGCCGGGTTTTGTGCACTGAGTTTCAGGCTTATTTGGAGATCTCAGATATAACTACAGAGAAAAATGTGAAATCTTAAGTCTGTAAATATCAGTAAGGTGAGATGTGACTGAAGGTGCAGGTGTAAATGTGTAGGGACCTGCAAGCAGTGACTTGCACTGCTCTGACACAGCAGTGTGTAGGAGACTGGAAACAATTGGTAATAAATCCATACTACAGTAAAGTGCTTTCCTTCCTGCACAGTATGTGCCTGACCTCTCCTGCTCCTGGCAGGATCTCTGCCCTGTCACTGCATGTCAGTGGGCTCAGAATCAGCCCTGTGAAGAGCAGGATGAGGATGTTTTGATGGGGGAAAAGTAGGTTAAAGAATATGCTGCATGGTAAAAGAATACGTCAATCAGATCTAGCTGAAAAATGTCTCCTTTTTCTGAAATCACTGTTTCAAAGACTGAGAACACAATGTAATGATAGTAGCAACTCCTGGCCTACGAAATGCTATATAAATAACATTTTACATCTTTGGTAATGGTTCATAAAGTAAAAAAATGCTGTCATTAACTTTCTTGAAGTGTCTGCTTTCCCTTAAGCAGATCCCATTGAAATAATGGCAAATCCATTACACGGCCAGAAATGGACCCAGACATGGGAAGTTCCCTGTTGAATGAAGGGGTTGCCTGAGGCCAGCATTTGGCCACTTTTTAGAAACAAGGAAAAGGAGATAGTGGTGCTAAAGGAATATTGTTTGCTTAAATTACAACTGTTCCTGCCCTAAGGTTATCCTACCAGTGTTTAAATTATTAGAATTAGGTTTTCCTGTTTTTCCCATTTTTTTCCTGTAGCTGTAGGACAAGGGTAGCAGAGAAACTGTCTGCGTGAACTGCATTGCCAGATGTGCTGGTAAACAAGTGGGAAAATACTTATTTTTTTGTAACTGTATTCCCTGAGCTGTTACTTACAGCACTTGCAGGCAAGATTTACTCAGAAAGGCATTTATGTGTTTCCTCCTGAACACCTCCCCCACAGCAACAGCCCTACTTGGGCCTAATGCTTAACAGGGAACAGTCCCTGTGGGGCTGGGGAGGGCACCTTGGTGCTGGAGTGCACCCAGACTGGCTGGCCAGGGAGCTGCTGACTGAGCCCTTTGCTGGGCTGGTGCTCCTGAACCCCTCAACAGGCCATGGAGCTGCCCCTGGGGCTCCAGAGCAGCGAGACAGACAGCAGCAGCAGATAAATCACCCCTTCATCTCCTGCTCCAGCAGCTCTGGATGTCACTGCTGAGCCTGGCCCTGCACTGTGACAGCCCTCGTGTCCAGCACACTGCACACAGCAGCCAGCAGCAGTGGCTGCCTGCACCAGGCACTCCAGGACCCAATGCCAGCACAAGGATGGACAGTACCTTTCTTTTCCCCTGTAAAGGGCACGAAGTCTTCTCTGTCCTTGTGCTCCAGCGCTTGCTTCTCCAGGTAGGAGAGCAGGCGCTCTCTGTCGAAGGGGCCCGTGGCAGCTTTGGTGGTCTGGTCCTTCTGCCGAAATCCCGCTGGCAGCAGGGCATTCTGTGAGGGAGAGGGACAGGAGGCAGCTTCACACACTGTTCCAAACCTCATCTCAGTGTTGCTGGTTTTTAAGTGGAATCATTCTTTGCATAATGCTCTTTGGTGACAGCAGTAACACACATTGCCTAAATGCAACCATGAATATGTCATTCAGTCCTCTTGATTCACTACCTATTAATATTTGTATTAACCATATTTACAATCACAGCACCAAAACCTAAGTAAGGTCACTGTCCTTTGTTACACATTATAAGCAGAGTTTGCAGCCCAGGTATATAGACAAGGATACATTTTCTGTACAATTCCTTCTATTCCTTTACTCTTTCTCCTCACCATTTTTCTCTCACTAAAAAAAAACTTCCTATCATTCTAAAGCAGAAGTCTCTCAGACTTCAGAAATGAATGGCATGCACTAAAGAGACCGGTGAATGAGGTAGACTTCAGCTATTCAGAGTATGAGGAAGCAAGCAGATAATTCCCACTTTCAACATGTAGTTTGGGATCAGGTGATTTCATCTGCATGCTGTAACATAGGAATACACATCAGTTTACCTGCCAGTTTTCAAACTCCTACATCAGTTTGAATATTTTGGGTTGGTACAGTCACAATTCCCTGCACGCTTGTGACTGTAACCTCATTATTGTAGGACCAAGTGGTTCTCAGACCAGATATCTTTAAATTCTTTGTAAGAATGTCTTCAAATATCCAAGTTATCCTTACTCTGTAGAAAATGACAGTTGTGCAGCTGAATCCTATTTTTCTTCATCATGCCCAAATATGTTCTCTTCAGCTAAAAATCTCTTCAGCTGAATGACATGGTCAACTGATTTCAGAAATTCCAAAGACCCAACCTCCATAAACACAGGTTATGTTTGTTTATTGCTGTGCTCAGAAACAGCAGCCATAAAAAGCTTCTCATTGTGTTGCAGTGTGCCAGCATGATTAAAGATTTAGATTGCAGACAAACCCATGTCTAAATAGACATGGGATAGACCAAGAGCACAGTGACTTGTACAAAAGCAAGTAGCACATCACAGCAGGAATACAACCAAAATGTGCATAGCTGAGCTGCTCACACTTTAGGGCACACTGTCTCCACTCTAACAGAATACAAATACAAAATGCTTCAGTGTGTGGCATTTCCAACAGGCAGCGTTGGAATTATCATCACTAACCTCAGGATCAAGGTCATCGAGAACATGCTCGAGCTGCTTCAGTTCATCCTCTGAGAGCTTGCTGAGTATTTCATCCTCGTTGATGTTCTTGTACTTCTCCAGCTCCTTTCGGAAGGGCAGAGACATTGCTGCTGCTGCTGCACTGCTGGGCTGCTGCTGCTGCTGCTGCTGCTGCTGCTGCTGCTGCTGCTGCTGCTGCTGCTGCTCGAGGTCCCAACCATCCAGGGGTACCCAGCTCCTCGTGGCCTCCCCCTCTGCTAACAATAGAGCATTGTGAGCATCTCCATTTCGCTGGGAGTCCTGGAAAGCCCACGTGCTGAGGGTCACATTGACACTTAGTAATGAAAACAAAGCAGCAAGATGTCCTGGCACAGCACGGGGTGTGGGATGTCCTGGGCAGCAGCAGCCAAGGAACAGCAAGGACAGGTTCAGTAAACTTGGGGGCAGCAGCAAACAGAAGCTTTGAGACATGGATAAGGAAAATAGTAGCAACTGTTCCTTTTTCCTAGAAATATATCTGGTTTATTTTATTTGCTTGGAAACCGTATCTGTTTGCTCTTCTGGCCAGAAGAAAAGGAAACTGTTAGAGTCACAGACAACAGTCCAAGGCTGACAAACAAAAACCAAAGTGCTATACCTTGAGGTGTTCTATCTTATCCCAGCTTTGCTGGTGGCTGAAAGCTAACCCCATCATCTTGGCTGACTTTTTGGCACATTCTGGTTACCTAAGCATCTTTCAGGTACACTGGTTTTTAGTCTTACTTCAGCATGCTTGGATGCAAATGATAGCACTTATCATCAAAATTCTTGGCATGATGAGATGCTAGCTCAAAATATTATCTGTAATTCAGTCTGCTACATGGGGGACCTGCAGAAGTTCAAAACAGTCTTGAAAAAAATATGGACTTAGTATTTCACACTCTTTTAGTTTTAAAATTTGAATATGATTCCTTGTTAGATGATCTCAACTGACCAGGAACAAGATCTCATTTGCATGGCCACAACAGTCCTTGTCATATTATTTGTCATATGACAATGTGACAAAAGACTCTCTGTCTTTACTTGCTCTTTTTTTTTCTTGTCCAGAACAAATTCTAGAACCAGAATCAGCCTGCAAAGGGATGGAGTGAAAGAGAATTAACTTATGATCAGAAACAGCATTAGCTGGGGACTTTCAGCTCCAGGCCCTCCCAAGTGTGCCCAGTTCCCACAGCAGCACTGGCACTCTCCAAGTTCCACAGTTCACATTTACAGCTGAGTTTTTGCATTCACAAATTTCAGAGTTATGGCTGATGTGGAAACCAGCCAGCTGGCACCTACCACTGACTTATGTATCAACCCCAACTCTAATTTCCTTTGGCCAGGTCTTCAGTTGTCATAAGCTGATAAAATCCATGTAAGTTCTGTTGCTTTTCATAAGAGCTGGAAGCCCGATTTTTGTTTTTCTTTTATTCCAAATCCAAATGAAAATATTTCATTTACTTAGGAGTTTCACTATTTAAATACTAAATATTAAAACATCTCATTTTTCTATTTCTCAAAAAGATTAGAAATCAGCAAGGGAAGGGAATAATCAGTGGATTTACAACTTTGAAATATCTGGAATTCTGTGATTACTTCAAGGCACATTAAGCCTTGACGTGAAACACTTAAACATCCTATTCCAAGAAAAATCATTATTTTGCCTACACATTTTCTTTTTTCCTTATTCCTACTCTGTTTGAGGCTGTTTTCCTAGCACAACACCATCATCAAGTCATTCCAAATGTCAGGACAGAATTCAATCATTTTTTAAAATTGTGAGTTTGTTTTAGGGAGGCAGTTGGCATCTGATGTTTCACAAAGTTACAACTGTTGTGAAATTTTCTTATAATACCAAAATTTCATCATATGTGATGAGTGTGGGGGATATTTTGGCCAAAAACAGTACAAAAGAGCTAATATTTTTGTGTACTTGGTGATTAAGAAGACACTAGTTTGACATATGTTTAATCCACGCAATTTTTTATCAGAATTATTTGTCAAATAATGAAAGCATTTTATTTAAAAATTATAAATAGGTTTGTTTAAACTGTAAAACCAAATTGAGCTGCAGCACAACATTCTGCACTAAGGCATCAGGTGCCTTCTCTAAGTTCCTTTGGATAAACTCATTACAAACATAACATTTCAGCTAGCAGTCATTAACTGAGCTAAAAAATGTCTTTGAGGGGATTACAGCTTTTTAAAACTATTAAAGTTTAAATGGTTATTTTATTAGAGTTTAATCACATCCCTGGAAAAAGCAGAAATGTAATCCCAAGGTTAGGGTAATTAAATATTGTAGGAAAAGCAACTTTTCAGCAGTCCAGTTATGCAGGACGTGTTACCAGGACCTCTCCCTCAGATATGCAGGATTGCAGCAGGAATTGTGTCACTGGCATCAGCAAGGACATGGATCTGGGAGCTTTTGGGAGGTAAAGCTTGGTTCTGCACAGCTGAACCCAGGTTTCCCTGGGGAGGTTCTGCAGGGTGTGATTTGTGTGCACCAGGCACTCGCAGTTCCTTTGTGAATTGCCCAAGTGCCCAGCCATAAAGGGAGGATGTGCCAGGAGACACTGAACAGCTGACAGCTCTCAATAGTGTAACTTCTAATTATCAAGAAGAGAAGGTGTTTGACCATGTGCAGCAGGGATACCCCAATGAGAAATGTAAACCCAGATATTACAGATGTACAGTTGTACAGCCTAACTTCTCTCATGGCATGAAGCACTGTGTTGAATAACCCTCACCAGCCTGATAGTGCAGGGAAGAGCCTGAAATTGTGCTTTTCTTGCCTGCACACAACTGCAACAGAAATTCCCTTGATATTTTCCCTTCCACAACAGAATCCTGCTCTTTTGTGACTGAACAAAAGCAGAAGACACTGCTTAGGGAATTTCATTGTCCACAGTTCCTGAAAGCAGTAAAGCTTTTCTGGAGCTTTCCCTGTGCTGCACAGGCTGCTCAGGCTGGGCTGAAACGCCCATTGCTCATGTCCTGGGTTTATGCTCTCTACTGACCTTTCACCAGAGTCACAATGTCAGAAATCAAGGGAACCAGATAAATCCAACAATTCAGCATCAGTCAGACTGGGAAGGAAATGCTGAACTCTTGATTCACACACTCTGGAAACTGCTGGCTAATGTGATGATAATGATCTCCACCTTCCTAATTGGATTTGGTACAGTTAATTTTGTGTGTGTAAACAGAGCCATATGCTGTCTGTGCAGCTCCTGACTGTGGCCTTTCGGAGTGTGCACAACTCTTTGCTTCTTGCATACTACATCCATTGGATTTGCTTTGTTATGATTACTGTAGGAAAACTTCAATTAGTTAAAAAAGCAGCCCTAACCCAGAGCTCCCTGCTGCTGTTATTTTGAGCATGTAAAAGCAGATCAGGTGTCACACAACAGAAGGGAGATGTCCAATCTAACCACAGAGACAACACACTCTTGAATGTGACACTGCATTAGGGACACTGAGGGAAGCAGGATGAGGGACCATGGATAGCACTGTGGAGTTTCCCTTCAAACTTACTGGGAAGAGCGAGAGAGGAGATAAAGGAATGGGGGAGCACACATCCCATTTGGTTTTCTCCGCTCAGTTTCAGTATGGAGCATCTCAGTTTCTCATGGGCCTAAGCCCCAGTGTTAAACAGCAAATCCCAGCAGGTGAGATCTGTGCTCCTTCTGGATGGGGCAGAACTGCCAGAGGCATTTCTGCTCCCCACGTGCTACTTTTAAATCTTTGTGGAACACAGAGGTTTCACAGTGAGCTTCAAAGAACCCCTTGCTATATTTGTATTTCTGATTCCTTCCAAAGAAAGAAATATATACGGTTTTATTTAGGGCAGCTTTTCACCTATTCCTGTCAATATCAGGATTCAAAATATGTTTTCAAAGAGAAAAAGGGTGTCATTAGTCAGCCTGCATAAAATCCTTATTGCTGTGTGTAGTTAACACCTGCTGTGATATAACCCCTCTGTACCTTGCCATGGTCCATAAGTACATAAGTACTTTTTTGTTATGCTCATACACTTCTAAAAGGGCTTCCCAGAGGAGCCAGGCTGTGGTTTCTGCTGATACCATAACACTGTCCTAATCTTCTACTGCTGATACAGATGTTTCTTTCTGAGAGTGAATCCCTCCTCTGCTGAAATAATGTTGAATGTCACAGGGGTCCCACTGGCATTTGCCTGGATCCCTTAGGAAGTGTCAGGACAACCTGAACTGTAGAATCTCCTATGGACCAGCAGCTACAAAGGCACTTCAGGTCACTCCTGCTGTCCAAAACACAGACTACACACTTAGAGAAACATCTCTCTCTGGGGTCCTGCAGAGAGGAGAATACTGTGATCCAGAGGATGTGAATTTCCAGGTGTGACAGTGTGTACGTGCTAAGAATGAAGCATGACAATGTGCATGAGGAAGTACAGGGAGATGTAATAAATGGGAAATAATCTAATAGAGTTCTTTACATTTTCATTGGGGAAAAATAGTATTTTTTATAAACAGGTTTGAGAAATTGTTCTCATTTTTGCAAATCATGGCAAATGATCTTTAGAAAGGAAATCCTGATGCATGACCTATTTTAAATCATCTCCCTATCCACAACAGTGGATATTTGTGTTTTGAAAAACAGTTGTGAAACTGATCTGTAAATGTGGAAAAAAGATCTTCCCTTTCTTTAAATAGACTCATGTAGCTAAACATGAAAATAAAAACCAGGTGGAATTAATCCCAAGTTAAATTGATACTGGACCAAATAAATAGGATTGGGGCCATTATGATTAAGAGCCGTATTTGTGCAACACAAGCAGATGCTCAGTAGAAGGAAGATGATTGTCCCATGCTGTCCAAGCAAGGGGATGCCCCCACCAACACACTGAATCCAGTGCCTGACAGGAAACATCTCTGCTGACTGGGAATGGCTATGAAAAATAAGGCTGGGCTGTTGAAAGCTCAAACTTAAAAAAAAAAAAAAATAGAAATACTCCATTGTCTGACATATAAATAAGGTTCCTTTTTAATTTTTATACTTAAAAGGCAAGACAAATGTACCAATGTGCTTTCTAACCATGAACATATGGGGGATGTATACTGGGAGATCATGTTTTGCAGTAGGAGGTTCATAAATCTCAGAAAAGCTAGAAGGAATGCATTAAGGCCAGCACAGAACATAAGTGTGGTGGCAACACAGCATTACAAAACTGGGGTTTGTGTGTGCATGCTGAGAACAGTATTAGCTACAGGTCCTGATGTAGACACAGTAGACATGTCAAAGAAATTCACATTCACAGGTAGGAAATGGAAGAGAGATCTGTAGAAAAGTATTTCCTCTTCTAGAATTCCCCAACTTTTCTGTCTGTTTCCTCCAAAAAACTTCAGAAGAACTTCAGAACACAAGGAGTGCTGAATTGCTCCAGTTTAGTCACCTTTTCTAACCCTTTTCCATTCATGACATAGCATGGTCACTTGGTGGATCAGAGCAAATCACCTGCTTGAGGACTTGTAGGATTGGGTCGTTCAGAGGGTGTCTCTGGGGCTGGCAGGGGAGAGAGCTCAGCTGAACTTGGCACAGCCTCAGGGCTGGCTCTGAGAGAGTCACAGTGTGGCCAAAACCCTTCTGTTCCCAGCCCAGCTGCCATCCTTTGTCACACTGCAGCAAAGAATCCCTACAAAGAATACAAAATCCCTATATATTTAAAATGCTGTTTTTCTCCAGAGCTAATGTAGAGTTACTTCATGTTCTGTTCCCAGCAACTGGTTTAGTCCTATATAGAGAGCAGTGAATAATTAACAATTATGTTGTCCTAATATTAGACTAGGCCTGAAATTTTAGGATAATTATCCAGTGATGAAAAACTCCACTTCGTAATTGGATGTGGCATTCTGAACCTTGGTAATGTTTATGCTACTCTGTAGGTCACATCACAGTTGGCTGCTTAAATGGGGATTGATAACTTCCATGCAAATAAAATGTGAGACATTAATTCACTGTAATGGGACTTCAGTCATGCCCTTTATAAAAAAATAACCACCATGTATACTGCAAAATTATCCATATGAAAGCCTCGTTATTTATAGAAGACATAAAGGGATGAACTCCCTCTGATTCAGATAACATGAAAGGTTTTTCCCTGGTGATTAAAGAAAGATGAAACATTGATGCTTCTCCCACTGATGCAGAATGTTACATAATGACCAAATTCTGATTGTTTCGAAAATAACATTAGTGGTATTACTCATAACCATTCAAAACATGAATCTGAGTCCTGGAAAAGAAGTATTTCTTTACAATGATGAATTTATAGCTTGTTTCTGGGTATCATGATATTTTTAGATCATAACCATTAGAATTGTTTCCAGACAAACATATGATGACTAATTATACAGTGACCATACGATGATTTAAATCTTATTTTAAAAAACCCAACCTTTAAAGCACTCAATTCCTACCTCCAAGAAGAGGATGACAGAACAAACCTAAGCCCTGCAGACATTGGTGGGATTGTGTATGGTGGTCTGACATTTCAGTGATGCTATAAGTATAGGAAAAGACCAGAGACTTGTTTGTCTGTCCTGTCTCCTGCAGATGAACTCTCCCCTTTGCTTTCAGAAGGGTAAAGTTTAGTTATAAACTAATGAAACAATCTTTCTGCTCATTGCAGCTGGTAACTTTATACAACTCAAAGGTAGGGTTCTTCTAGTGATGATTTGAAAATCTGTGCAATTTCAATTAGCTCTTCTAAGATAAAAACATAACATAGTCACTGTCTGGAACTGAGGGCGGTGTGAAGTGCATAGCTGAGAATCCTGGAGGACAGAGTCTTTTCATACAGGCAAAATAGATGATGAAGTGGCAGCTCCACCCACAATTTGTCATCTGCATGCTTCACTCTGACGTGAACAGAACCACCCTGCTGTGAGCTGTACCGGTGGTGGCTGACTGATGGTCCCTTGGACAAGTGCCCATTTGATAGCAAGCAGAAGAAAATGGCCTCATTATCTTCTGTGGGGCACCAATGATATTTTAACCTCCTTTGATAACCACCAGACCCTGCAGGAGACAGGTGCTAATCTACTTGGAACAGGTAAAGATCTGTTCCCCCTGCTCAGCACTGGCCCTGAGCTGACATCTCCAGCCCTGTGACACTCCCATGGCTCTGTGTCCCAGGGGAACACGGACCATGCACATTACAGGAACAGCTGTGATGTTTACAGGGTGGTGTCTTCATCCAGTTCAGAGTCCCAGCTTTTGTGCTGTATAAAGGACTGCAGTCCTTGTACTCAGCACATCTACCATGAATTCAAAGCACAGCACACACTGGGGTATGAAGTACCTGCAGCTTTGCACAGACACGAACTTGGAGAGCCAAAGGCCAGGTTCTGGGATCCTCCTTGACTGATCATATTTACATGGAACCAACTGCTGTGGAGCCCTGAACACCATCAGCCACATGAGAGCCTCTCCACTGCCCCATCAGGAGAAAGAAATGCTTTGCTCGAGGTCAGATGGGGAGTCTGTGGCAAGGTAAGGAATTGAACCATCTTCCAAGTGTCGAGCATTGGACAGCTTTTCCTTTGGCTATGGGTCCCTTCTTCCATGGACATCTCATACAGTTAAGTGGATCTTTTAAACAAAGAACATCCACCAAGTGAAAGCACAGCAGAGAGACCCAAAGGCTGGGTAAGTGCATGTACTAATGACTGCAGAACTGAGATCCTTTATAACAACCACAGCTAGGTGCCTTCTAAATAAACCTCCTTTTGCATCTTTCCTAAGCTGCTTTTTCTCCTTACAACATACAGAGACATCATGAATACCAAGATTTTTTGCATTTTATCTGTGAACCAAAGCTAGAAAGCACGCATGAAAGCACTTCCCAACAGCTGAAACAACAAACAGGAGAAGGAATCACCTGGAAATTGACTCCTTATTTTTACAACGAAATTTTTATTTTTACAGACCAGCCCTGGAAAGGACAACACCAGTGTTTGTTTCCCACATGTTGGAAACATCAATAGGAAAAAAGGACACTGGGTAACATAAACTCCAGCATTGTTCCACCTGTGCTGCCAACAGATAACAAACCAAGTGCCACCTTTTTGTCACCACTGTTCTCAGATTTCCCTATTTTAGTACAGCAGCTGGACACTCAGTCCCAGCTGCTCTTTGAAAGGGGGATTTACAAACTAAGTTTACAGATTTCTGTGGCACCAAATAATGATGACCAAACCCCTCTGTTAAACAGAAGCCACCACTACACTTGTGCACTGTGGTCAGTAAACAGAACATATTTTCAATTAACCCACCACGTGCAAACACCTGTGGCTACAGGATGGTACCTGGGGCCTCTCAGTGCAAAACCCTGCACAGCCACCTCAGCCTCAGTCAAAAGGACACTCAGTCACAGGAAGCCATCAGACTAGGAGGTTCAATAATATAGGAATGTTACCAAAAAACCCACCCCAAACAGATTACTGACAGCAGAAATGCACAAACATTGCTTGTCAGAAGTTGTAAGACACTGGAAATTATAATAATTTGGGGAAGAAAGAAAAGTTATGCAATGAGAGAGCAAAGCACCCCATTTTGAACAAAATTATTTGGATTATCAAGATGAGAGAGGCTACTGGCTAAGTTCAGACATACAACCAAGCTAGATGAAAGGGAAAAAAGACACATTAGGAATTTAGGTTGGTGAAGTCACTAAAATGAGCCACATAAGTCTTCCTTTTCCTTACCCGGTGGTAAAAATTTAAATATATCCATAGTGGAAACCAGTTAGGATGTGCACAGCATAGAGCAGCAGAGCAAAGGCAGCAGGCTGTTAGACAGCATATGAGTGCAGAATAACACGGAAAGGACAGTGAAATTGTCAGTAAAATTCAGTGAGACATCACCGAGTTTGAGTTCAGTTTTGTAGTAACTGTATCCCCTGCAGAGAATCAGAGGATGTGGTGCCTACAGTACTAGGCCAGCTGGTCCCAGGTGTTTCTTTCCCATTACATGTTCCTATCTCCAGGAGTGAAGGGTGGGACAGAAGAAGTTCAAGGACAATTTCTGAGAACAATCAGTTTTAGAAAGGCGTTCATATAATAAGAAATTGGAAGACTGCACCTGTTTACTACAAATAGGCAACTCAATAACTTGCTGAAGATTTCCTCTACTAAACACTTTCAAAAGCAGAGATCTACACAGTGTATCATTCATGGTATAAAAATATAAATACTTCTTCCAATTATTTTTAAATTGACATTTGATATTGATAAATTTCTGAATTTTTCTCACTAGTAATGATGTTAGATTTTTTTTCAGAAGGTTGTGTCACTGCTAAGCTCAGGATGGTTACGTTAATCTAACCAGTTGTCATTTACTTTTTGGTGTTTATAGTCCCCAGTTATCTCTACATGTTTTACATTGATCAGCTGTGGATTTTTACTCTAGTAGAAGAAATTCCCCCAGAATCAAAGCAAATCCCCTTGAATTAGGGCACCCTGATAATTTTTTAATTAGAAGATGACAGAACAGACAGTATGTGATATCTAATGCCAATGTGCAGGTTTTGAGGGTACACTTTGCTCCTCAACACGTTCCTAAATTTCCTAAATCAGCGTTCTGTTCCTGAACCTGCCATTGGTTCGTTTGTTCTGCCTCGCTGTCCGGCGGCCGAGCAGAACCACCCCCCGTCGGTCCTGCTGTATGTGTGACATACAAAAGGCAGGAGCTCTCCAAGGAGGGGCAGCTCATCATCATTGACACAAACACCTTCTTTACGTGTTTTATTAAATTGCCCCATCCAATTTCTGCGCTCTCACGCGTGCCCCGAGGATGCGAGCGCTCCGCAATAACCAGGCGCGCACTGGCCTGTCAGAGNCAGCAGCGGCCCTGCCGCCCCCCGCCAGGCCACTCTCCTGGTCCCCCTGCCCCTCAGTCCTCTGCTTCTGTCTGCCCCGAACCTGCAGGTGAGGTCCCACCTAAACCACATATTCCCTGCAGCCTTTGGCTTGGCGTGATGCAGCCTCAGCCTTGCCCCTCACCTGTGCGGCTCCTGAAAACAGACCGTGCTGTGGTCTGGGTGCTCTGCCAGCCGCGGCCACCGCCCCTGCCCCCTGCACAGCTCTGCCCGCTGTCCCTGCATGCGGTGCGGCTCCTCGGCAGCCGTGCTGGTCAGCTCTGGGCACACGTGCGGCAGCTGATCCCACAGAACATGGCTTGCTCCTCTCAGCACCCGCTGCAAACTCAGCCAGCCAAACTGGTCCTGCAGCAGAAACCTGCTGGCCCTCACCCTGAACCAAGATGTGTCACCGCAGGCAGACAGTTTTGGAGTGGAGGGTGCTGGCCTCTGAGACCATTTTGATGTTTTTCCTTTCTTCTGTTAATTAGTGTTGGCATTTCAATTTATATTTGTTCTATTATTCCACAGTAAGGGTAACCATTGGTTGAAATTATATGTAATATTATTTGAGTGAACACCTTCTAATTAATGTAATCTCCGTAATTTAATTTATCAGAATGCTTTCACTGGGTGCTGTGATTTAGTTGAACAGAGGCCCTCAGTTCTGAGCACTAAGTGATGAGTCACGAGCAGCAGAAAAGCTGTTCCAATGATTGGGATGTCTTTAAGTTTCATTTCACATTGGCAGGAAAAGAAGACGTTGCCTTGTTAAGGAGCAGATGCTGCACTAGAGTTGAATTTTCCTAAGGAAAAAAAGTACAACTAGGAAACACCTTAGCCTGCCAAACACGTCAGGCCTCTGTAGCAAGACTTACAGCAGAAAACTCAGGCTAATATGAGGGGCTGAAGGGTTACAGTGGGTGTTTTGTCACTGTTGCTAAGGAAAACACCTGTATCCACAATAACGGGCAGAGTGTAGAAAAATGCTCCAAAGCTGCAGTTACCTGCTTGGAACCTCCTCACCTCAAACTTCTTATAAAATGGGATATCCAGCCATAAATTAACAGCTTTTTTGCCAAACATGTAAAATGTTATCAGATCAACAGAAATGGAAAATAATCAGATCCGTTTATTCTGCAGTCTTTCCTTTTTCTTCCCTGCCACGAAGCATTCAAAGAAAACAGGGTTTGCACCTGTTTTTTTTGCGTGTTCAGTACCAGAAGTATCAGAGAAGCTGAACCAAAACTTCTGCTCTGTAACTTGGTGGCTCAGGCTGAAGAGCAATTTGTTGGTTTGGTGGTGGGGTTGAAGCTTCCCTGCAAAAAGGTCTAATTCAGCCATGAGACAGAAACGTGGATTTAATTATGGACATGGATTAAACCCTCTTTTGGGATTTAATCTTGGTCTGTAGGATCTATAGGGCTTGAATGAGTCACTCATAATTATACAAATACTAGGAAAGGGAAATGTATGCTATCTACACAGAGCGAAAGTTAACATTGGGGTGTTTGCTTTTTGATAAACTCCTACAAGTTTTTTCACTCAGATTTTCCCGTCACGCCTTAAAATGTATTTATTAAGTTGAAACTCTTCCTCAGTTGATATGAGGGGAAAGAAATCCTCCCATGCTGACTTTCCCATCTGCATGCCTTATAGCTGATGAAAAATTCACTTCATATTACTTTCTGTTAAAAATGTAACAATCCTCTGCAAGGAGTTTGGCTGAAGTCAAGATTCTGCTCTTCTTTGGCTGTGGTTTCATGTTTCTTTCTTCCTTATACCTCGTGCATGGAATTTGCAATCAAAAAATGAGAAATCTGATCAGTCTCTGTTTAAGAAAAGGTGCAGGTCACCTATATTCATGAAGCATACTGACCAAAACACACATGGTAAATAGATTAAATGCAGATGTACTGGATGATATTTCATTCTTCCCAAAATGTAACATTTAAAAACAAATGTATTCAATACAATTCACCAATGTGAGCTATATTCCATGCCTGGGCTATAGGAGATCCTATTTATGGGCTATGCCTGCTGTGATACATTTACATCAAATGACTGTGGCCACCTGCACTGACCATATTTCCCATATGTGGGATTTCCCCGGCTAGCACATCTGAGAGGGCAGGGTAGGGCTCCCAAGCAGTCCTTTTCCCCCTGGCAGAACCTTTGCATAACATTTTGTCCATCTAGGCTTTTAATTTTAATTTTATTTATGAATTTGACCTGTTGGAAGAAGCACAATGGCAGAGTAAACACCCTAAGGCTATAACATATAAGGGGACAACTACTCTAGAAAAAATTCACTCCACTCTGGGGGATGCCTTTGAGAGCTGGGATCCTGTGGATCCCAAAACAATGCATTCCCTGGCTCAGCCTTCCCTACACCCAGTGACAGTTTGTTTCAGAGGCTCTGTGGTGAATGCAGTGTAGACATTTGGCATTTTTCCAACACTGTCTAAGCTGGGCTTAGTGCCAGCAGGTTGTACCAGTAAATCATTAACTGGGGCACCCAAAATCAAGCTTTAGTCCACTGAACTATTTGTAGCCAAAATGTAATCAGTTGTTTCAAAATGTTTGTTGCATTTTATTTTTTAAAAAAGCAGAGGGACTTCTGTTTTCATCTGGTTTCCTTATGACACAGCTTGTAAGACTTTGCTTAATTAATTCCTGCTAGAACTGGAGCTTGTCTTTTAGACAACATCTGGACTTGATTACTGTGTTGTGCATGTTTTGATCTCTTTCCTTAAAGACCAGCTGTTGATCAAATTCAGTGACCTGTAAATAAAGCCCCCTGGTTCAATGCCTGATCAGCAAATTTCAGACCTAGGGTAGAGAAAAGAATTGATTCTTGCTCACATGTAAAATTACTGAATTGAGGAGATACTTCTGAAATGGCCTTGAAAGAAAACCAATCAGCCTCAGTTCATAAGACCTTGATGGTTTAGGCCTTAAAATGCTGGCCAGAAGCATTTCAACTGGTCAATCCCCAACTATATTTAGACTGGAATTTTTAAAATTGCATTGCTTTGACAGATAATGTTATTTTCTTGGACTGTGTTATAAGGTGAGGTACAGTAATACAATAAATAACACTAACATCAAGTCCTCTGTTGTTTCACCCAGACTTGCTTCCTGTAAACCCTTCTACATCCTTAGCACTATAAATCCTGAAAAAATGCATTTAGATTTAGACACTGCATTTGCCATGGTAGTAACACTAATAATAAATATCTTATCTGTACCAGTTAATTTACAGCAGTAGATATCAAACGGAACCACAACTTTCGTTTTGCGGGCGTGGAAAGTGAGACACAGAACAGATGGCTCTTTGAAGTCTGGGGCGCACCTGGCGGGCTCAGGAGTGCCTTAGGTTGGCTCACACTTTCCTGGAGACACCCTGGAATAAAGGCAACATGACTCTGCTCCATCCATGGAGATGTGGTTCCTCCTCCACCCACCCCAGCTCTGCTGTCTGCTCTGGGATGAGAACGAGGAGATTTTGGTCAAATCCCCACCTTTTTTACATTGTCCCATTTGAAGTGGTTTGCACCTCAGACAGGAGCAGGAGCCAAGAGATATTGTGCTCCTCTCTTTACAGGGTCTGCTAATGGTGAAGACCTTTCTGTTCCACTACCTTCTTAATGGATCTGCAGGACAACTTCTTCATCATTGAATTTATCTCTTTCTCTAAAGAGTCTGAGGTCCAAGGTCAGACAAAGGCCTTCTGGAGCTGACTGGTATGCACTGGGCATGTTTCTTGTACCACTATTTTCTTTCATACAGTCAGTCCCCAGGGAATTGCATTGCTTGGGATATGTCTAACCTGCCTTAATGTTCTATTTGAGAAACAAAGCCCTGTGAGGGGTGGTCCCAGATGCTGGGCAGAGCGTGTCAGACAGAGTGGGGCCCCGCAGATGGGGCTGAGGATGCTGTGAGTGTGATGGTCAGTGCCTGTCCCCAGACACGCCTCAGCAGGTAGGCCCTGGGCTGGCCACAAGGCAGCCATCCACAAGGAAAGGGAACAATTCCCACACACGTGTAGGTAGCTACCCCTGTGGCCTCCTACCAAAGGCTGTGTAAGCTCCTGGGAATGTGCTTTTCTTAACCCTTTGCATCAGAACATAAAGTTCTCATAGTGTTAGGGTTGTGTCTCAAGAGAACAAGGACTGAACCATGTCCCTCTTTGCAGCCACTGGAAGAAATATCTTCCAATTCCAAAAGAAAAAAAATCCCCACTCATCATTTGTTTCAATCTGAGTTTGGCCACTCTCATTAAAAGAGATGTATAAGATAGAGAGTCAGGCATCACTTTTTGTTATCATCTACTTCACTGACAATATCCTTCCTGTCTATATCCCGTGTGAATTCCCTAGACAGGAAGAAAATTCTGTCTCAAGCCATATATTTTGAACCAACATTCTTCATTTTCACCACATCAGCACTGTAGAGAGTAAATGTATGATGTTTTAATCAGTTTAGGATGATGTTGGAGGCTTTGGACGCTAGTTTAGGATGATGTTGGAGGCTTTGGACGCTCCTTTCCTGCTGTGGAGCTCCGTGCTTCATCTGCTCTGGCTGTGCGTGCACATTGTTTCAGCACCAGTGGAACTTCCACTGCTGTCCAGGTCTTCTGTTCACATTATAAACCTTAAAGAAATCGTATACAGAATATTCTTTACTAACACGAGGTGTTTAGTAGGTAGCTGAAACGTCCAAAAAATCACGTTGATTAAGCACACACCAGCACATAGGGCACGCTGGTGCTCGGATTCCACCTGCTCTGTGTCAACGAAGGCGCTGAAGGAGCTCCGGCCCAGAGCCTCCCAAGAGAAGCCGCTGTGTCCCCGTAATTGCTCCCTTTGTGTGTCAGGGAGTGACAGGGCCTTGGGCTCCTCTGCGCGGTGACCTGCCCGACAGCCCAGAGGGGGAAGCTGCGTGTTTGAACAGAGAAGAAACAAAATGTGGGCAGAGGTGAAGACGAGGAGCCCGGAGGGGCCAAAGAAAATAAGAAGCTACAAGAGAGATCTGCAAGGCCGTGGGGCGGCCCCGGCGCTTTGCCCCGCTGGCAGCACACGAGAAGCGCCCGCCGGGGGCTGCCACACACCCCACAGGCACGGCATGGGTCACAAGGGACCCTGCGGATCGCCTCGATCCAGCGCCCTGCCGGGACAGGGGCGCCTTGCAGNGGGCGCGGGGCTGAGGGGCCGGGCGGGGGCTGCGGAGCGCGCCCAGGTACGGGGCTGGGCTGGGTGCTCGGCCAGCGCCCCGCTCTGCTGCGGATCCCCAAAACGGAGACTTTGGAAAGTTCTCCTGTAGAGCTGGTGCCCGTGATTGTCTCAGTGTGCTGTATGTGTTTTGCACGGCTCACACGGCGCTCGGGTCCCTGCAGTCAGTGACGGAGGGATGCCTTTCCGGGGCGGGGTGCGCTCCGTGCACCGACAGCGGGCCGGGCGCTCCCGGAGCCTCCCGTTCGCCCCTGAGCAGGGCTGGTCCCGGGAGCCGCGCATGGAGCTCTGCACGGGGGCCTGTTCGGACAGCCTGGCGCTCTGTGGGTAGGCGCAAGCTGTGTTGAAATAAGTGATGTTCTAGGGAGGTTGCCTTTGCTTTAAACATGCTGTAATGTGTTGGATCAATCCTCATAACAAAAGTTTGTCAGGTGTAGAGAGCTTGAAACGCAGCCAGTGATGTAAGGGAGGATCTGAAACTGCTTTGTACTCAGGAGTTTTCCTGAAGTAATAGAACGGGAATTAAGTAAATTTCTTCTGCTGTTCTGTTTCAGGCTTGTAAGTTTTTCCACTTCTCTGCAATTGATAAAAATAACTGAGTGTTTCAATAAACATTCAGATAGCTGGTATCTGATGCTTCCTTTTGACTAAAACACCAGCAGGCAGTTCCTCCAGAAGGAGATACTGTGTATTAATGTCCATGGGCAGTAAGTGTCTATGGAAGAACATCCAAGTATTGTCTGAAGAAAATTGTGCCCAAACATCCCTCCTCCTCACTGGTCAGTAACTCCTGACTCAGTGGTGCTGCTCTGCATGATGGGAGAGGGAATGGACAGCTGGAGTGGTGATTCTTGACACAAGAACTTCTTGGGGCACCTGGGATTTTTATCTTATCCCAGCCTTGTATTTATTTAGGATCGTAACTCCTGCCCTGCAGCTAGTTTGGTGAGCATGCCTGGAAGTGCCATGGAGATGGGTGTGCTGATCTGCTGCCACTTCCATGCCCTGTGCAGCTTGCCAAGTACTGGCTTTGGGCTCCTGGCACTGTCACCCCTGCCATTGCCTGGGCTGACTGGGTGTGTCCATGTAGTCCTGCAATGTGGGGGATCAGTTTTCAGGAACAGGCACCCAGGAGTAAGTTTTTATGGGACAATGCCAACTTGGCAGCATAGCCATCACTCAGAGCAGCCCATCTGCCAGAGAGCTGTGTCCCAATTCTGTGTCATTGCACACAGGATATAAGAAAGAGCAAAGTGGGCTTTGGGCACAGGTGCCCTCTGATACAGAGCAGGAGCTGGCAGGAACTGGAAACACAAATGTGTTCAGTTTTCCTTCACTATGGAAACATCTTCATGGTCTGTGTAGTTACTCTGCAGTAGCTGCCTGTCCCCCTCCACTCCCTGGGTCACTGTGTGGACAAATGTGAAGTTAGAGAAGCTCAGTTTGCCATGTATAAAGCTTGGTGAATTGTCTCTTTGAACAGAATGAAGCCTTGGGCTTGCTTTTCTAGGGAAACAGCTCAGAAATAGTTGTGTGTTCCTGCCTGGAAAACACAATTTACCCTGACCAGAAGTGTAGGCAAAGACGAGCTGCCACCTGCTGGCTCCACGAGGCTCTGGGCTGGGGGATGTCTGCTTGTTCCCGGGGCAGGACAACCCGGATCCTGTGCCTTATCCCAGCCTGGGAGTTTGCAAGGTTCAGGTGGGTTTCTAAAAGCTTTCTGCTAAGAAAGGCAGCATTGGGCTGTTCAGCAGATTTATAAGGCATTACAAAAATATCCTAAGGAACCTTCTGGGATTATGGTAATATTTATATTTACTCATTTTTCTCCTTGCTTTGGTGAGTAAAGATAGCTCTTTTAAGTGCAGCACATTCTTCATAAACAGTTCTGTATAATCTTGCATGCTGGAAAATAGAATTGTTGCCATCGTAGGGGTTCCCTGGGGAAATGCTCAGATTAGGCTCCTCCAAGCAGCTGGGAGGGTCTGGAGCCCTGAGAGGTGCAGGAATGCTGAGAGCCCTGCAGACCCCCCTGCTGCAGACCCTCCTGCTCGGCCGGGTTCACCCAGAGACTGGGGGGAAGGAGGAACAAACAAGATTAAAGTGAGCTTTGCGAATGTGCTGGCCAAACCCAGCTCAGTTTGTTTTTTATGATGTTGCTTCTATTTTAAAATCCGAGTCATGGAAGCCATTTACAGTGGACTTTAACAACACTGTCGTTTCCTGTGGGCAAGTTATATCTAAAGAGCTTCTCCTGTTTGGGTCCCAAGAAGTTCTGTTCTTAAGTATAATAGTATGATAATTTCAGGGGGACGAGGGGTGGAGTTTTAGAAAGATAATTGGAAGCTTGCTATTTTTAGAATCTTTTGCTTTTTAAAAATATACTTTCAGAGATGAGAGAAGAGAAGAAAACAAAAATATTTTAACTTGTGTATAAGAGGCTTGTGGAAGTTGCTTGACAGTCTTTCAGGGTATGATTCAGGTAATTATAAGATGACATAAAGTTCTGCTGTTTTCTCATTTCTTTAGTTCTTCATTGATTTCCCAGGTGAGGGAATAATGGCAAGATTTTTTTCTCTGTGATGTCCAGCAGAATTTCTTCATTTCTGATTTTTCAGCTTCTGTTCTGCTTAACAAACAGAGAATTGACATTTGATAGACTGGAAGTGATGGCTTTCTTTCCATTTCTCTGAATTTTTCTTATGTGACTATGAAGTTGCAGCCGTGAAGAACTCTACCTTATAGTTATATGTCTGAAAAAGAAAACTAGCTCCTTGGACTTTTATGCAATGTTTTCATGGTAAAGCTAAGAAGGATACTTAGAAGTAAACTTGCTCTGCTCATGAAAAAAGGGCAAAGTATTTGCAAAGCCAAAATTGATGGTTACAGTTTTGCCTATGATTTTGCAGCAAGATCACATATATATATATAAAAATTACATTCGCAGACCAAGTAACAGCTCCTTCTAAAAGCTGGTAGTTTGTTATGCATGTGTCTCTATGCTGAACTGCTACAGCCAGTGATGGAAAGCAAATAGAGTACTAAGTGTGTTTAATGGGAGGTGAAGGGCTGCTTTGATTAGATTAGGGCTTCAGCTGGCCTTTATGCCCTTTTTAGGCAATGAGAATTCCTGACACCATGTTTTAAAACCTGATTTTTAGCATGTTGTGTGCAAGTGTTGTATATGCTGTGTTTTCTTTTGTAGGGAATGTTTCCGAGAGTCATTGCCAGGCAATCTCAGTGTACTACAGATGTGCTAACCAGTCCTGCCTTCATAATATTTTAAAGGTGTCTCACATTAAGGATGCTTTTATATTTTTTGAAAAAAACCCCTTTGATAGGTTTTAGAAAATATGGCCGAAAGTCTTTAAGTTTGTATTTGCCAGGCTGCATGTGATTCTCTTCTTGCTGAAGTGAAGCCTCAGTTACAGAAACTGGATTTTTTGTTCTGCTGCTTTATTTTTCACTTTTGTGTGCACTTGTGTGTGTGTGTGAGAACCCTGTACCTGAGGATCTGACATGACTACTTTGGCCATATACAAACAGGTGAGACTAAGGGCTGTGACCTGAAAATTAATTAATGTATTGTAAAGGATGAGTAGTTTTCCAATATGAAACATCCAAATGCAGTAAATAAAAGGTAATTAATTCTGGATGACAACATTTTGTGGCAATTAATGGAGAGAAATACAGCCTATGTGATGATAATGTATGGTTATGCAGTGCTACTCTCTTTCAGAGTAAGGGCAGGAGTAAGTTATTCTGCTCCTTGTAATTACCTGTTAAAATGACACCTTTTAATATTTGAATGCAAATGGACATGCAGAAATGTGGTAAATAGCAGTGTTTTGATGTGTGCAGCCTGGTCACAAAGAGCGCTGTGTAATCAGCTGCAGGAAATGTTTTTCTCCTGTGATCCTGTGTAAGGGCTTGAACTGTAAGGAAGGGCAGAACATTAAGGCTCCAGGAATGAGAAGTTCAAATGCAGATTGTGTGGCATCAGCTAATTGTCCATCAGCTGCTTGCACCTGGAGAAACAAATACTGCCAGACTATGAAAACTGTAGGAGGTGGCTCTCTAGGCCACAGAGTCACTCCTTTAATTACTTTTGGAACTTAGGAAAACATAGGTGTGCTACCCTCTGCATTTTCTGCAGCCAATAACTTGGATGTTCCTAGCTCGGTAGCCTATTGCAAAAGGTTGAGGCTCTTCCAGCATGGTTGGGTTTAGTTCAGAGGAAGACAGACAGTGTTCTTTTGATGTAATTTACCACAAAAAATGAGAATTCCTCCTTATGTTTGAGAGAACTTTGCAAAGGTCAACTTTGGTCCCATCAGTGTCAACTGTAGTTCACAATAAAGCTCTGGTATTTATATCAGCAATACTTTTTTTAAAGCAGACATCCAGAAAATAGCTGTGAATACATTCCTCATTTGGGTGTAGATGTTGGTAGGACCTGGAAATTCCCCTTTCTTGCAAAGGCAATTGTTAAAACCAGATTAATTTTACAGGTGCACCTGACTGAATGGTGTGGATGGACCTCTATGTGCTCATGTCTGTTTAGTGTCTCTGAATTAAAATGTCACCCTTTGTAACTGTGGCAGCCAGGGAGACCTTTCTGGATGTAAACAACTGAGGTGGAGGAACCCTGTATGCAGGATTCCATGGTATGGAGTGTATGTATATTCAGCCTTCCTTCTTCTCTTACTTGAGAGGCAGTGACTAAATTGATCTGGTTTTGAAGGACAGTGTAAGTGTGGATTTGAAGAAGTGCAGGTGTATTTATGGTGTGAGCATCTGTCCTTGAACAGGAGCTGCTGGAGAAAAAGTGACTTTTACTGTGTGTCTGGTCTGTGTTGAGTATTTCTATGGAGCCAAGAAAGGGTTTAAGGGGCCTAATGAACTGGGGCATGTGTATATTAAGCTTTTGCTTCCCAAACCCCTTATGGACTCTCTTGCTTGCTTACAGAGGGTCATCACAATTACCTTTTTTTTTGTCTGTGTGGTCAACTTGAAGCAAGAAATTTGCTGAACAAAAAGGAGAGTCTTAGAACTTCTTTCAGAAGAATGAGAGGAAGCAACTTGCCTGCTTGAACACTGCTGTGATTGACTGTTTTTTCCAAAACAAATGCTCAAAAACTGTGGATGTTAGAAAAAACATTCCCTGCACTCTCCTTGTCTGTGAGAAGTGCTATATAGACTGTACATTTTGAAGGACCCTGATTTTCTCTAAATAAAATATTTAGTGACCAGTCACACAGTTTATTCTTTATTTTTAATTTTTTTTCCTATATATATGGGAGGTTTTTTTAGATTTTTATTTTTTTATGGCAGTAGGATTGACTGGAGTGCTGCCACTTAGGAGCTGTATTTTCTATGCTTTTCATCAAGCTATTGTAATTTTCCTTGGACAGAACAGAATGTTGCTTCAGTGGTAGGGCTATAATTAACTTGGAGGCAAACTTCCTTTGTTTCCTCTGTAGGTAATACACAGGGATATGAGTCAGTAATAACCAATTACCTTGTTTATAGTGAGGTTATCCTTAAGTGCCCTTGAACTGTGTAGCAACAGTAAATGTGAAGCATCTTCACTCTCCTTTTGGCTGCATTATGTGTAAGAAAGGAAAGCATTAACTGGACTAATATAGAATCTCCTCCCTCCTGCCCTACAACCTGCCCTGCTCTGTGGGAATTATGGCCTTGGAGTTCTTGTCAAGAAGACTGGGTATTGGCTTTGATCTGAAAATAGATATAGTTTAATTAGGTATAGCTTAATTAGGTATAGCTTAATTACTGATGGACAAGGGCATGGTGGGACAGGATTCTCATCAGTGAAGAAACACAGCTTCCAGGTGCTCCTTGTCAGCTGCAGAATAACAGACACCAATACTGTGTGACAAAGCTTTCCTCTCACAGATGTACATGGAGGCTGAAGATGCTTTGTAGTTGGGATATTAACTCTGCTTATTTCTTTTTAAAAGTTTTTTGTAGATCTGGATAAGAATTAAGACTTGGGTTTTGAAGTGTTTGAGCAACTTGCTTCTGCCCAAGTCATGACGCTCCCATTTCGAAAGGACTTGGACAAGTACAAAGATCTCGATGAGGATGAAATTCTTGGCAAACTTTCGGAAGAAGAACTGAAACAACTGGAAACTGTTTTGGATGATCTTGACCCTGAGGTAGGCATTAGCCAAGAGAAGTTTTATTTTTTTCATTTGTTCCATTACTAGTCTAAAACTTTTGGACAGTTTTTTTCATAGGCTGATGATGATCCCAGATTTATATGTGTATATAATGATCATTTCCTGTTTGCAAGGTGGACGCAACTGCAGTAAAGGAGAACGGAAGAAGGGATGGTTGGGAGGAACTTTCTGGGATTTATTTATAAATAAGAATTGCTGTTGTTCATGTTCTTGAAAGGAAAGTTTATTTAGGAAGGCCTATTTGACTTTCCTGTTTCCAGTGCTGTCTGGTAAACAGCCCTTTTGCATCCATGTTTATTTTATTATTTCTTCTGTTGGAGTTTGATGGGAGTGGGAGGGGTGCCAAGCTCTTCTAATGACTCCTGGTCCTGTATCTGGTAGCTTATATCTATTGCTGTCCTCGTGCTGACTTTGTAAAGAGAAAGCAAATAATTCCTAAACTCCTGAATGATTATGGCAGCATGGGGTATTGAATCAGGAATATTACAGCTTTCTGCTGTAAAGAGCTAAGTTGTCCTCTACAGATATTGGAGCTAATGTCAGACTCCAAGACTTGTGTTTTCACCTCATGGTTCTCTGTTTTTGCTTTAACAGTACCAGGATTAGTTTAATCTTGATGTTCAGGGTTTGGTTCAGAATATTACGACCATGTATTTTGTTGCCCTGCAAGGTATTACTAATATTTTAAATGGCTCGGACTTCATGGACATTTTAACAGAGCAGAACTGGCAAAAGGGACTGGTTGTCTTTCATGGCAGTCAAAATGCCTATACATTCTGGTCTTTCTGTACTAATATCCTTTTTTTTTCTCTTTAATTGAAATATGTTGATGATAAAGAAACACCCCACCTTGAGTCAGGTCAAAAATAGAAATACTCTGTGTTAAATGCTAAATAATTGTAATGTCAGTTCTCTTAAAGACTAGAAACACATGCTTGTAAGTAACATAGGAAGTAGTCTCTTCCTGCAAATTAATTGGCAAATTGAGTGCTGGGAGCTATTGTACTTAAAGAATTGCTTCAATCCTACTTGAGAGTGCAGTGTGCTGTATTTTCATTATATTCTCCATGTCTAGATTACCTTGTGTCCTTCCCTGCCCCAAAAAAAGGAAGTTGACGGGGAATCAAAGGTTGCCTACAAAGGCTGATGTATCAGGGCTGAACCTTGCAGAGGGGGAGAAGGAAGAGGAAAATGAAAGTAAGCAGGTGCTCACGCTGACTTTCTGAGCTGTTCTTTGCTCCATTTGTTTTGCAGAACGCGCTGCTGCCCGCAGGCTTCCGGCAGAAGGACCAGACTGCCAAGAAGGCCTCGGGCCCCTTCGACCGGGAGCGGCTCCTGGCGTATCTGGAGAAGCAGGCACTGGAGTACAAGGACAGGGAGGACTATGTGCCTTTTACAAGAGAAAAGAAAGGTAACACCCCCTTTCTGGCGTGAGTGCTTGTGAAATCTCTGAAGTGGATGAGCCAGAACTGCTGTTAACCAATTTTGATTGAAGCACTGGCAGCTGTGATGCTTTTGACTCGCAGTGTTTCCAAATGGCTGCTGCTGTGCAGGGCTAGGAGGCTTCCTCTTCAGGCATTTGTGCCCCTGAGGCTGGTGTGCTCTTCGGGTGTAGCACAGGAAGGAAATAAGATTTAGAGATTTTATCATAGATTGTGAAGTTCTGATGGGCATGGTATCCTCAAAGTAAGAGCTAACTCTGATTTGTGTCAGTAATTATAAATGCTGTCATTGTGCCTGTGGCTTATGCCTTGTGCTGAATACAGACAGCAACCTTTGTAACACTGTGTTGGATTAGAAAAATAGCAATTGGATGATGTTGTGGTAGACAGTAATGTTCAAAGATGATGTAGGCTGACAAGGCCAGACAAGTGGTGTATGCAGTCATGTTGTTTTTCCAGCATCCTTACTGAAAGGGTTTAATAAGGTTTAATAAGATTGCATAGTTACTCCTAGATAATTACATAGTTAGCATCACCAGTTTTGAAATCTGGCAGTGGTTTGTGGTCTGAAAACCATGGACATGTTATTAAAGCCTGGGATTTTAAACTTTTGCTTTGGATGTAGTATTTTCATAGACTTGATGAGAAGCATTTTCCTTTTCAGAAGAAAATTTTTACAGAATATTCTGAAATATTGTAAGAACCACTTTCCTTCCTATCCCCCAAAACAGAAGTTCCCAAATCTGTTGAGCCTTACAAAGCACTATTGGTAGGCACAGAAACTCCCAGACCTGTGCAGGGCCCATATGCACAGGAGCAGGCTTTTAGCTGTCACCACAATGTTTGTGCACTGCTTGTGAATCCTGGCTCATGTGAGCTTTCCCCAGCAGCAGGGCAGGTCTGCTGCACTAAAACTTCGGTCAATTGTTTATGAAGTTGTATTCCAGCTGCTCAAGATAAACAGGCTCCTCTTTTCTTAAGGATTTGAAACCCTTTAATTCTACTTAACTCTCTGGTGTGAATCATTGCTTATTTTAGAATCAAGTCTTCATTCATCCACTGAGTTTGTGTGTATGATTGTGGGGTCTGTTTGGTGAAAATTTAGTTGGGGGTATTTGCATTTTCTGTGCCTGTGCCAGATAGCTTTACCTGACAATGTTGGTGTCTCCCTTTTTTTCTTGACGTAATAGAGAGATTGTGACTTTACAATGTGCTGCTCTGTGTATGATGGATGTCCTTCATAGAGTGCTTTTTGCTTTGTTTTGTAATTCAGCACCACTTGTGTTGAGAGATAACTGGCACTCCTTGGCTGACAGCAGAACTGGGGTTTGGGGACTGAACCTGTAGGAGTAACCAAGTGAAGGACAGTGCAATGTACTGACTGTGGAAGGCAGAGGCACCCACAGCAGCAGTGCCTTCGTGCCTCTGCTGCTGCCAAGCTCCTGTTCATGCCAAGTTTGGCTGTGCCCTGCCTCTGCTACTCTGCTGGCATATCTGCCAGTCTGTGTTGGGGATAAACTCATGGTTGTGTGATTGAGTTCTGTATATTTGGGGCTCATAGGTGATAGGGGAATCCCTTGGATCCTGTGCAGTGCTCCATGAGGGAGTGAGCTGGGCAATGAGGATGTGCTCTAGCTAATTCTACATTTTCTGCTGAGTGCTAGTGCTTCTTTCACATAGATGGCTCTCTGAAGTCAACTGACATCTGCACGCACACATAAAAGTACTTGTTTGGGCTGATAAAATCTGTGAGAATCTTGTAGAGAAACAGAAGGGTCCAGCTGTAATGCAGAGCCTGGTTAAGAAAGATCAAATGTCATTTCCTTTATGTAATAAAGTATTACTAAATAGTCTGTCTGCGTGTTGCAATGAGTCATACCAATGTAGTTAGTAAAATTTCCTGTATCTCTTAAAAAAAAGTCACTATCTAGTAACTTCTTCTGTCATTTATTTTAGTGCAATGGGAGAAGAGAAAATAATACGGAAAATGAAATGTAGATTACTTTCATTAAAACTAAAAATGTGGAAACCAATGTTTAGTATCCAAATTGATGCTCTGTTAAATGGGCATAAGGCAAGAAGGTCAAGCTCATGTTGTAGTAGGTGAGGGATAACCTTTTCTTTTCCCCTCATGAAAGTATAATGGTTCAACTTTGACTTGCTGCCACATTTGCTTCCATTTTGCACAAAAATGGCAAAGGTACCTAATTTAATCTTTTAAATCAAGAAATCATGATATTTATCTAGATGTAGAGCTTGGAAAGGGCATGGGGCACAATTTAATACTTGTGTGGGATGTTTTTTATCTAGAGAGGGCTTGTATCCTAATGGGCTTTTTGATAATATTAAAAGAGATCAACAGACAGCTAAGCTGGGTTATAATGTTTCACTTCATCTAGAAATACGTATTATGGAGAAACACTAGCAAGTTGTGGAACAAGAGTAGGTGAAAATCTTGCTTGAGTCTCCTGTTAATTCAGGAGAAGAGTGACAGATAGAACCTTCAGTTCCAGAGGTTCTGAGAGGAGGGAAATGGATTGGAGCTGCAGCTGGTTTCTTGGTGCCATTTTTTGGGTCAGAATTGGCTAAAATATTTCTGTGTCCCTGGCTGGTCTTGTTGCTCTAACTTGTTCCAATTATTCATTTCATGGAGCAAGAAGAACATCTATCCTTCTTTCCTTTTTCTATTTTAGTGGAACTGATGTCCTGCCTGGTGATTTGATCTGCAGATTTATCAAAGAAGCTTACCCTGAGTTAATTTTAAATATCCTGTCTTGCTACTGCTTCTGGCAACCTTGTTTTCCTACTAGAGTGTAAAGAAAAATATTCTCTTCCAGATGTCCCAAGTACCTATTTTTGGGGTAACATATTATTAAAATGATGTTGTTTCTCTTTCAATGATATATGATGTAATTTCTCCAGGTCTTTGGAACATCATCTTTGTTTTGTGGTATGACATTTGGAAGATCTGAAATAATGTAAAGTGTCCTGCTGTAGTGCAATGAGCAGTGCTAAAGAAATGTGAAGTTTAATCCCTAAATTATACTCTATTCCATTATCCCAGTGCTTTGATTTTGTTTCTAAAAGCATCCTGAAAAACTTTGTTTTAAAACACAGTTTAATGATTTAAGTCACATTCTGTTCCAATTAAGTGCTGAACCATACAGTAAACCATTGTTCAATAGATTCGTGAGACCAATGTGGTAACAACTGCAACAAAACTAGCTTTGTCTCTGTGTGTGTATGTAAGTATGTCATAAAGATTTTACAGGGCATGCTGCAAGGAGAAGGAACTCTCATCCAAACAGTAAAGCAAGGCTTCAGCACTGAAGGCTGTTGCCCTCAAGTGTGTTCCACTCATCTGACTGAGTCTGACCAGTTCTCCTCCTTCTCCCTTCTCTTGGAACAGCAAAAAGAGAATTATTGCAGCTGAGATAAAGACATATCTGAGATAGCAACGTACTTTGTGCTGTATAGTGCAAGGCATTAGCAAAGCATTGTGTGAACTAAGCTTTGCATTTCTAGCCTTTGCACTCACCTAATTGTGGCCTTCTCTTCCCTTTGCTTTCTTGCCGGGGTGTGTTTGTTCTGTGTAGGTTTGCAGTTCGTGTAACTTCTGCTTTATTGGTTTGACGTGGTTTTTTCCCCCTTCTCTGTCACCCAGAAAACAGACTGAAACTGCAACCACCTGGCTAAAGCTCAGTTGTTGCTCTAGATCACCACTGCCTTCTGTTGCAGCAGGATTTGGGATGCTGTGCTCTGTTTGCCATTGAATCACTTTAAAGGAAGTGTGTTACATGTGAAGTGAAGCTAATATCCTGCAGGAGCTTTGCAGAAACAGCTTGTCAAATTGATATCCCCCATTCAAGAGCATGAGAACAAAATATCATGTGATACTCCAGCCTCAATGTAAAACAGTTTTCTAATTCACTGCTATGTGGCCTGTAATCAGATAGCAGGTAACAGCTCTGTTTCTGCACTAAGACATGGAGGAACTCATTTGTAAGTTGAATTAAAAACATTAGTATTAAATTGTGCTTACAATGAATTGATGAGCCTAAGTCTGTCACATGATAAGAACTGGAGACTGATGAAGTGTGAATTATATAAATTTCTGAACTAAGGAAAGTTTAAGGAACATAAGATGTAAGGAATACATTAGATGTTGCTCACTTTTATAGGAGTCAGTGATGAGAAAAGCTTAAATTCAGTTGTCCTCAGGTACCACTTGATTTGTTTCCTCAAATGGAGTACCCCAAAAGTGGATTTTGGACTTTCTTCTGCTGTGCAAGGTGTGGCTGCCTGTTAGTGTGGGGTATGTGAGAACAGTACCAGCAATGTGCAGTGCATGGCCCCACTGAACAGACCTGATTTTTTCAAGGTACTGAGCCCCACCTTAAAGATTGTGAATCTGTGTAGGAAGTGTCCTGGGCACTTCAACAAACACCATCCAGTGTTCCTGCCTTTAGAGCAATATGATTGTGTGGAACTTGGATCTGAAAGTTCATTCTATATCAGAGGAGGCCTGTGCTTAATCCTGGATGTGCATCATTAACATGTTAGCTTAAAGGCATGGAACAGCTGCATATATAATTATTACAAAAATGATGTGAACATCCCTGAAATTTGCCTCTTCATGTTGTATTGCCTAATCTTTGCAGGATCCTGGCTCCTGAAAAGGAACTGTCATGTTCCCTCATGTAATCAAATTCCTGCTATTTGGAAATGTTCCATTTGTGGGCCAGGCAAGCTGCACATCTCGTGGCCTGCACAGATGTGTAGTGGTTTCTGGTTTTATTTAAAGCTTGCATTAGTAAGGGGGAAGGGGCTTGCTGAACTTGTATTGGCAGCAGGCCTTGAGTTAGATCATTGTCCCCAGAGACACAGGGGTCTTACCCTTCTGGAAGTAAATTCGTCACTAGAAGTGGGGAGTGGGGGAGGACCTCCTTTTGTATGTGCATTGTAAACCTCTGAATTCTGGTCTAGGATGAGATGAAGCCAATGAATGAGAAATTATGTACACAAGGGTGTGACTTGTTTTATAACAAAAACTGCTCCTGACCTAGCTTGTATGACTGGAGTTGGCTGCAGTGAACATTTCTGGAGGGCAGTGGCTTTTAGCATTTTTGCTTTATTAAAATCTGAATCTACTTCTCACTCTCTTTAGGTTTTCTAAAGAGTCAGGCACGTAGGGATAAGTTTAGTATTACTCTTGGGAAGCAAATGTTTGAGCCAGATGTTTCTAACCTATGAATTTAAGAATTACTGAAAAGCAACGTCAGGAAAAGCAGTTTTTTTGTGAGCAATGTGAGATGAACCAGACAGAAGGCTGAACTAGGTTAAAATACATTCTTGCCAAGTTGCTTTTAATTGAGGTCCATTTCTTTCTTCTGGTCTCTTCCTGCTGCACAGATGCTGCAAATGGGGTGGCTGAACAAAGGCTCAGGTGCTCAAATCCCACTGTCCCCCTTCCTTGTACTCCAAAATCCTCACCTTTTTAGTACACTGTGTTACTGAGGGAAGATAACACAAACATAGCTGCTGAAAGGCTTTAGATCATGTGTATGCTGCTCAAAGTGTTTCATGGATTAAAGAAAACCTCGTCAAACATTCTTGTTTCTCTTCTATAAACTACAGTTTAAGTTAAAGGTTAATCTCTCCCCAGTAGGTGATGCTGGTAAAATAAAATGATAGAAACCTACTGCATCAGTTATATCAAAACTACCTGAAATGTTTGCTGCATAAGCCTTCAATTTATGAAGGTTTTCTTTTAATCCTGAATCACCAACAGTTTCTTTTGCACTGTCCATCAAAGCTGAGGTATGGGTGGTAATGCATGTCAGCTGCACTTAACTACTGTTTGGAATCAATATAGTTATGTAAGGAAGTTATTTTCTGCTTCTAAATATGGATAATGGCCATTTATACAGGTTTCCAAAGAGATAGCAACCCAGGAACAAAAATACCGTGTTGCTAGCAACAGCTCTTGGGCATCAGACTGTGTTGTCAGAGAAAAACCTGATGTGCTGCTCAGTAATCTGTGCTAGTGGAAATACATGAACTTCTTTTAAAAGGAAAATGAACCACAAACTACTGTAATCTAGAGAAGATATGGAATACACCATTTTGGGTCACCTCTAATGCTAAACTCCACCTTCTATCTCTGTAATGGGGACTTTGGGATGAGCATGATTCCTGTGTGGGGAATATTTTTATAGCCATATATAGGATATGGGAGAGGATGGACTCCTGAATCAGGACTGAGACTTCATAGGACAATTATCAACACCACTTCCTACCCCAGGAAATAACAAAAGGAAGTTGGAACTCCTTTCCCATAGCTCTTTCTGGTTATAGCTCAGGCAGCTTGGAAAGTTTGAAGAACTTGAACCTTAAATGGATGGTAAGAGCTGATTCTCAGTTGTGGTTGTGAATGATTTCTCTCAAATGCATCAGTACAAGAGCTTTTGTTTGCCATGTTAATTTGTCCTGAACCAAAGCACCCCTTACCTGTCCTGGCTCTTACCCAGTGGAGGACTTCTTTGTTCTAAAGGGCCGGTTCTAAACCATTCACAGTTGAACTGTTAGAAAGTCTTTCTCATATTCCGATTTCCTACTCTAACTTTCCAGCTGAAGATGTGTGCAGGAATTATGGTAACTACACAGACCTCTACCTATAATTCATGTTTTCTAAAGTAAGTTTTCCCATTACCTGCAATAACTAGAAAGTTGGTGCAGAAGCAATGTTACTATCAATGTTACTCTCTACATTACAGAACTTAATATTGCTTCTGTTGCCATTGAATCTTCCATGACCTGAGTATCATTTTGAAAAACAGTATCACTGGCAGAGAAATCTGTTACTATGTTTTGTGCTGTTCCCAAACCATGGTTTTCTAAAGCAGCTGTGGTTTTTTTGCTTCAGAACTGAACATCTGAATTCAGAAATATTATGTATGGTGTAAAAACTGCAGTGAATAGTCAGGTGTGTGATTTCAGAGAATTCTGTGATATTCTCTCTCTGACACATTCAGATTACAGTTCTGCCTGGATCCCTTTCTCCCTTGAGAGGAAACTCAACATTCTCTAGTGGTATTAAATCTTTCTTACAGCCTGTCTAGACTGTTTAAAATGTTTAATGGGAATTTATATCTTACTTTCTAATCCTTAGGAGAAACAAATAAGATTGGAATCATGATCCAGACTGCTGAAAATTTATTCCTGTTCATACTCTTTCCTCATCTCTGACTTGCAGCAACAGAAGAACCCTTTATGTTGTCTGTGGTCCTCCTAGTATTCACTAAATGTAATATGTATCCTTTAAGTACATGGTATTTTAAAGATAAGTAGCTGTATAATACAAAGTAACATCAGACTTTCCATTTTGTTTACTCCAGGGAAAATATTTATCCCCAAGCAAAAGCCTGTACAGTCTTTCACAGAAGAAAAATTCTCTCTTGATCCAGAACTGGAGGAAGCCTTGACCAGTGCCACAGACACAGAATTAGGTGACCTTGCAGGTGAGTTTTTTTTTTTGAAGTATGAATGGGCTGGTACATATTTAGAAATTTAGAAGAAAGATCTATAATTAATGTGTTATTGATCTGACTACAGGATGTTGCCGTTGTGATAGAAACTAGATTATGTTGTTGCCAGTTTGTTTGAAGCATTTCACCTCAATTGATTCGTGGTAATTTGTGAGGAAGTTATTTATTTTGGCCTGCAAAAGATACCTGGTTTTCAAACTCAAAACCTTTAAATCCATTCCTCAGTCTGGCTGGTTTTGATGTGTATGTGACTGCTTTGTCTTGTGTATTACAATGTGTTGGTACGTGCATTTATTCCTAAAGCCTCATTTTGTGATTGAGCTGCACTTTTTAATATTGATGCTTGAACCTGGTGAGGTCAGAACTTTCTAAGATGTGAAAGTCAACTAAAATGTCTATAATTGATTCTTTTTTCTACTTTTTTCAAATTATTAATATATTGAATGGCTTTTTGTACTGATAACTATTGTACAAACATTGGGTTTTGTTATTGGAAGAAACCCTGCATCTGAGCTGACTTAGTCTGGAATAGTAAAAATGGTTTTTTGCTTTTTCTTTTTTTTCCTTTTTCAGCAATACTGGGGATGTCCAACTTGATAACAAACAATCAGTTCTGTGATGTAGTAGGAAGCAGTAATGGGGTTGACAAAGACAGCTTCTCAAGTAAGTGTATACAAAAGTGCTAGAAAAATCAATTCTCTGTACTGCACGCAGTTACTATAGCAGTCACTGTTTTCTGTTGCACCATTGTTCTTGTAGACTCTTAAGTCTTAGTCTGCAAATGTGTATGCCTATAACATTGCTAATTGAGTTCTGGCAAGAGTGGAATTAAAATATATCTACACTTAAATGTCCTCTGCAGTTAAGTCACTTTTTGGTGACTAAAGTAGGCATCAGCATGCATTGTGTGTGTTGGTTTTTAGGTTTTATATTTGTGTTTGTAATTCAATTCCTGTGTGCTTTCTGAGAAAAAGCAGAAAGGTTGTGAGGACCTTTGAAAAAGAATTGACTTTTATGAAAGTATGGTCAGGAAGGGATGATATGCTTTTTTGGTGGGGGAGAGATGTAAAGACCGGTGAAATTATCTTTAGACATAGTAAATATTTATTATGTGTATCATTTATTCACAATGAATGTGTGCAACCTGTTTGATTACATTTAAATACCTTACTTTTCAGATATAGTAAAAGGTGAAAAAATGTTGCCTGTTTTTGATGAACCACCAAATCCTACAAACGTGGAAGAGACACTGCGGAGGATTAAAGATAATGATTCTCGTCTTGTTGAAGTTAATCTAAATAACATCAAGGTAATTACCTGAAGCCTGCAGTAAATACACTGCTTTTTCTCGGTAGAAGACACTTCAAGCTGCAAAACTCCCAAAGAGAGCATGATAGGCTTATTCTAAGTACAGCAGTCTTCCTGCTCAATGCTGTAGTGTGTATAAGCTCAGAACCTGCAGCTAAACCCATAAGCCATCTTGGTTTCTTTTGCCAAATGTGTATTTAAAAAGTCTTAGACTTTCTCACTGCCAGCCCAGATTTCTGTGGCTGCCAAGTTGGCAGCAGTTCCAGCAGTTCATTATCATGGAGTTAACTTCTTTGTTGAATCCTTTGTCCTTGATGAAGCAATGTGCTCTCAGTTTCTATTGCTAGCAAAGGGATAGTTGTGCCTGACATCCTTCTGATTCTTGTACAAAAGGGCTGTTGGAAGTCAGGGCAGCTTCTGCTCCTAAGTGTAACAGTTGTGTTTTCACACATGACAAACTTTTGTATATTTGCTTGAAAGAAACCAGAACTGCAGCACCCGTGACTTGCAGTGCAGACAGCAGGGACAGCCTTGCCAGCAGCCAAGGCTACTTGTTCCCCTTACTGAAGGGGGGAAATAAAATCCATGGTTTAAGAATACTGAGTAACAGGTGAATGCTACCCAAAATAACTGCCTAAAAAGGCAACAGATAATGTTTCTGGTACAATAAACTGAGACATTTGCTACCCTAATTAATCTTTAAAATTATTCCTTTTAAGCTTGGTTGCTACACTATTGTAAAAATGATTGCTTTATAGAATTGGTGACCCTTATAGCCATTGCATCTTAGGGTAGGTCTTCATTGTGAGGCTGCTGGAGGCCAGTGGTAGTTAATATTGTATGGCATTTTGCTCTAAAGAGAATAAGATAGTGGGAGAAGTTGGGGGAGGGGATAAACTTGTGTATCTCAAGACAGTGAAATGCTATTTTTAATTCAAGAACATACCAATTCCAACGCTGAAAGAATTTGCAAAAGCTTTAGAAACCAACACACATGTGAAGAATTTTAGCCTGGCAGCCACCCGAAGCAATGATCCTGTTGCTGTTGTAAGTATTCGCAATAACGGCTTTAAGTGGGGTGCAGGGGGAGTTGGGATGGAAAGGCAATGATAAGGGATTGAATTTAATCCAGTTGAAATATTCAGGGATGAAAATTATTCCATTCTGCTACACTGTAAAGTATGTTTTCTTTAACAAATCTTTGTTGTATCTAAGTTGGTAAATGATTACTAGTAACTTAATATGCAGCAATGCCTCAGAAGTGTGAGTGAGAATTCTTTTTTCCAGTCTCTTTCCCTAGTTTTGCATTTTGCTAACCTCCTTCCTTTTTTTCTTTCTTTCCTAATTGTTTAGGTCTTGCTGTTCATTCCAGTAGCCAATAGTTTATTCAAAATTAATTTACAAGAAACACATTTGAGGACCTAAAAACACCCATAATATTTTTCAACTAACCAGAGTTTTAGTTGAAGTTGTAAAACACCTATTTCTCTCTCTCCCTGCTACCAAAGATTGGCTTAAAACATTGGTATATAAAGCATAATATTACTCAAAGTATCTAGTTTGATACAATTGAAACCAATTTTTTGTGAGGTCCTGGTTTTTTCTATGTTGAATTAAAGCAGTGCCTTATTTAATTGTAAATAAAGAGATAAGAAAACAAAACTGATTGTTTTGCCAGGACAATCCTTTGCACTTGTTTAAAATTCAAATTAGAAAAAAAGCAACTAATTTGAAATATTCCCTTAAATGAACAAATAAGCATTTGAAAGCTTTGGGTTTGGGTTAATTAAAAGTTTCTTTTCAGCAGGACTAAAACATATGTAATAAAAATCTATAATGGCTTCTTTTCTTGGGTGTGGTTTTGTTGAGGTTTTTTTGTGTTGTGACTTGATAGAAAAAAATTCAAAGGGTAAGATTTTTCTGACAGTAAACTCAGCAGTTAGCTATTCCTATTTTCTTTCTTTCTCAGAAATAACATCAGGAATAAAAGTGCTTTTAGTTATGTGCTGGTACGGTGCTTAGAGCTTTGAATTTTACCTCTTCCTACCAAATCTGTAGACAAAAGCATTTTGAAAGTCAGACCTCCTGTTTACAAATTAACCACATCTAATTCTCCTCTCAGTTGACTAATGCCCTTTCTTTGGCCTTTGCTTAGCAGCCTGCATTGCTCATTGTGTGCTCTGGAGGCTGACAAAGTGGAATTGGTCCAATATGCTAATTTCAGACAATTTATATTCTGTGTAGCTTTTTTAGTTTGTAGCAAGAGAAAGACAGGCCTTCTCTTGATTGAATGCTATTTAAAAAGGGAATGTAGATAATGCCTGGCTGAAGACTCAGCTCAGTCTCAGTAAGTGAAAGTTACACCTTGCATCTCTGAACTTGCTGCTTCCATGGAACTGTTAGGGGAAGTGGTTATTGCTGTGTCTTGTGAAGTACTGCAGCAAAATTCAAGAGTTTAATGATGCTTTCTTATATTCAAAGGCTCTTGCAGATATGCTGAGAGTAAACACAAAATTAAAAAGTTTGAACATAGAATCAAACTTCATCACTGGAGTTGGAATTCTGGCACTGGTTGATGCACTGAAAGACAATGAAACGTTGACAGAGATCAAAATTGATAATCAGGTAAGTGAGGTGGTAGTGATATAGCTAAACCCAGCCAATCCTGAATATTTTGACTGAATATTTTTATAAGATAAACTCCTGTGATAAACTCTTCAAATATTTTATGTTTAATTATCTTAACACCATCAACAATTGCCCTTAAGATTGTCAGAAGCATCCAACTAAGGTTGATTCCTGGTCACTTCTGTGCTTCCTTGTGCTCTAAAGTGTACAAACATATTTTATGACCTGTCTATTTGATTAATCAGAATGAAGCTGAGTATTTATGGATTGATACGGGAAAAGTATTCTGATCTCTTTCAGGATGAACACACATAAGCTCTGTTGTCTTTGTGTACCTTTTATTTTAACAGAGGCAGCAGCTGGGCACAGCTGCAGAAGTAGAAATTGCCAAGATGCTTGAAGAAAACACCAAGATCCTCAAATTTGGATACCATTTCACACAACAGGGACCTCGAGCCAGGGCAGCTGCAGCTATCACAAAAAACAATGATTTGGGTAAGATCTGTCATTAACTGAATGTGTGTGTGGCACAGGCTTTAAAGGTGTCTGGTTATTCTCCTTCTCCTTGACAAAACCAGGATAGCACAAGATTAGTTGATCAGCTTCAGGTTTTTCCTGTGCTTTACTCCCACTTTTTTATTGCTGCTTGGTGTTCTCTGTTTTGTTGCAGGGTGTTCAGGTGCATGACCTAAGGATTTTTAGCATAGTCTACAACAAGAGCATTCAAATTTCATGTGAGTTGTGGCAAAGGGAGTGAAAACAATAGTTTTGATCATTCAGTTGTATTCAGATTAAATTCTTCTTTAAAAGCAAGACTTGAAATTAACAGTGTAGGATGCCCCAATGTCACTGGGATTGCTTGAGCAAGGAAACTGAACATCCTGTCAGATACAGAGGCTGGGACTGGGTAACCTCTCCCAGATAGTTCTGTTCGTGCACAAGTGGTTGATAGCAGTGGCATCTTTATTTGCTGCAGTCAGGTTTGTTGGAGCTCATCAGTTAGAATCCTAATTAAATGGATCAGCAGAAAATTGGTTAATAACATACCGCATGAACAGAATTAATTTGTATAATAATGTCAAACACTTGAAGCACTCAACTACAAAATAATGTCCATCTATTTAAATAGAACTGCATTTTAAAACTCTATTTAATTAAATATTTTGGCTTTAGATGCTTTGTGGTGACCTCTCATTAGTGTGAAAAGGGGCCAGGCAGTTTAGCAGTCGTAGCAGTAGTTAAGGAATACATTAGAGGGAATGACACAGAAAATTGGAATTTGATTTAAAGATCTGATTCCCTTCTGAATAAGGTTAAAGTGGAGGAGAACAGTGCTGAAAGATACGGATGAGTAATTAGAATAGAGCACAGAGAGATAAGAAAGGCACTCAGACACTGCATATCTGTTCCTCAAAATAAACTCTAAACCAGTTGGGTTTTTTATCATAATGCTTCAGGTGTCTCACAGCTTTCTAAGGTTTCTCCTCTCACTAGTTCTCTTCTTAGTGCTTAACTGTCGGAAATCTATGTTTCTATTGATATCTTGCTTTTTTTCCTTTGCTTTCTTAGTATGGAGTATGCGAGTAAAAGCTTCTGCAAATACCTTTTCATCTGTCCAGCCCTGAAGCTACAGAGGAGGTTACTCTGAGTACTCACTTGGGTATTGACCCCTGAAATCAAGATGTTCCAAGTCTCTCATTTCTCTCTTTGTATGTTCCTTCTAAAAACAGTCTACATCTTTTTGCCTTGCTCACACTGTGTTGTACCGCTTCCCTGCTCTTTGTCTGTGTACGTCTTCCATTCAACTGCCTGATTGGAGAAGTCTAGGGCTGGAAATTCTTTTAATCTGTTCTTGCAGTTTGATGAAAGCAGATGGGGGTAACTTCTGCCACCTACTTTCCATTGAGTGGATTTGAGAACGAAATCACTTTCTTCTTACATAGTTGTGCTTGCTTGACTTTTTTCAACAAAATGGAGATGCCCTCTAAAATTTGTAAAACCTTTAGCATCATTTGTTTTATCTGCACAGAAAAGGAAAACATGGTTTGATGCTGTGAAAAGAAAATATCAAAAATAATACAAATGTTGAGGAAAACTCCAGTCATTCAGTCAATCTTGCATATTCTCAAATCTAAACAGCATGTGAGCTTTTGGTTATTTTATCCACAAATTTTTATTGCTCTTGTGTTTTCTGACAATTGAATGGGTTTTTCAATAAATGGAAGGTTTTCAGCTGTTGATAGTAACATCTGTGTGCATGTATAAATTGTGTTAGATATACTGTGAAACTCTTGTAGTGTTTCTTTTAAAGCCATGTAAATGAAATTCACCACTAAAAAACTGCAAAAACTGTAAAAAAAGAATCCTGACTAAATCTGCTTACCAGATATAAAATGATTAATATTTCCCACAAGTCCTTCCTTGTAAATATTTGCAATTGTTTGTGAATAAGGTGATAAGCTTAGGTTATTTGCTTAAAATGCTGCATAATACTAAGTATTAGTTACCTTAATTTGTGATGCTTCATGTGACAAAGTAACTGTTCATGTTATAGAAACACAAAAAATGGTTAAAATGCTAATACCACAAAACTTCTCTTTTTTGTCTCTCTTGTTGCAGTTCGGAAGAGAAGAGTTGAAGGAGACAATTAGCAAAGCTGATGTCAGAGCTGTGGAGTCAGCACAGGGCAGCACCCTGGGCTTTGGCAATCTTGGACTACATTGACCTGGGTTAGAAGGGAAAAGACTGGAAACCCCATTCCTTTTAAAGCAAAGCAAAATAATCTGCTGGTTTGCAGCACGGTTTTGGGATGGATGGAGACACAGTAACTGTGCCAGTCTCTGTACCATAGGTTCTGATTGGGTTTTTATAAGAACTTTTTTTGTATTTCAAGACTTCGGCTGTGCTTTCAACTAAAAATGTAATTGCAAATCAATGGTGTAATTGTCTGTAGTCAAAGAATGGGACCTTTAAGATCATTGGTCAGATACTGACTCAACTGAAATGTTGGTAAGAAAATCTGGGGGTGCGTATTTCCTTAGAGGGGTGTGTATATTCCTGAAAACAATGCCTTAGTGAGAAGGGATTCTTCACCCAGCAGCTGGGCTCATGTAGAGCTGTTCAGCTTTGTTCATATGCACTGAAGAGAAAGCTTTCACAGCAATGTTATTTGTAATTCTACTGTTTTGTTTTTTACTAGTTCTTGATACTGTGATCAAGTTCAAAGACATCCTTTTAAGCCAAACAAAAATAAATTGGCTAAGGACTTCTCCCAAGAGATTAGAGGGATTAATACAAAAATGGAAGCCTTGCAAAAAAAAAAAAAACCACAAAATTAGAAGCCTTGCAAAATGAGAGTTTTTCTGTTACACCTAAATCCTTAATGTCTTTTTCAAAAGATCCCATAACTGTGTTTTGCTCTGTAGCTAAACTGGATACTTTTTTAGACTGATTTTATGTGTTCATCACCATTATTTAGTTTGTATTCTTTGTTTAAAAGTTATCTACATTCATAAGTATCAATTTCTCTATAAGTAGTGGACATTCGTATTTAAAATTCTGCATTACTGTACAGGAAAAGCAGCCTTAACTGTCAGACCACTGACCTAAGTTGCATTACATTAAACTATTAGTACTTCATACCAATCTAATGGTTTTTAATAGTGAAGTAACACTTTTAAGAAAGAGTTTTTCCATTCTATGTCTGTCTTGATGTTGCAACACTACCTAAGACATGCAAAAACTAACCAATATGTAGTGTCAAATCTCTAGGGCATAGTCATTATTAAAGTGTTAAAAGTTCTATAAGCAAACCAGTAAGGCAACAAGAATCACTTCAACTTCTGTACATAACCACAGTAGACTTTGAAATATGAACATCTAGAGGCTTTTTAGTGTAGGTCTGTTTGGACTGTCTTGTACTAGTTTGCTTTGAGATCACAAAAATGTTCTACAGGATTGCTTGGTGGTATTTATAGCAACAGAGAATTCAACTGACAACTGTTTTCATCCAAAGATCATAATGTGGTGAGCGTTTATGTGTAGAAAACGTATTGGACTGAGATTTTTGCATCAGGTTGTATATACTATAAAAACAGAGCAAGTCTCTTGACACTGCCCACGTTGTAATTTGCTGCAAATCTTGGATTGGATATTTAAAGACACATTTTATTCTGGAGGTGGCTTCAAATTTTACTGCAACTATACAGAGAATTTTAAACTTTAGTGCCTTCAACGAGGATGTATATAACTGGTTTATACTCGTGGAAGAAGCTTTTTTCCCCTATTTCTAAATCGGCCTTTCATTAGAATTACAAATAAATATGTGCTCTGAAAACCAAGTTGGAATTATTTCAGTTGAAACCAAAGACTACACTTACTATAACCTCTCAACAACACCAGAAGTATTCTGATGAGTAACAAAAAGGGCTTCTTTTGGTTTTGGCTTTTGTAAATTTTCAAGAACTTTTTAGATTTTGAAGTAAACTTTAAAATAGTTCTAATACAATATGCATACAGTCACAAGTAAAGTCTTTTTACAGACAGTGCTGTATAAACATGGCCAAAGCATGTCATGTGCTGAGTTGCCTAAAGCTGTACTTTACTCTTTATTTGCTAGGCACCATAATCATTTTGTGTCAAAAACCAGGCTGTAATGTCTTCCTTCATTTGTTGAAGGGCAGCATGTTCACAGAATCTGTTCACATATTGGGATTCTATGGTGAGTTATTTTATCACTACCAAGATTAGGCAGTTATCTCCTTGAAAGTGAAGGAGAAAATTGAAAGGCTGGATTATGGAAGTGACAGCCCAAATCCCTTTCTTGCTTTCACTAAATCAAGTTTGGCTGTTTAATTATTTATATTCCAATCAAAGGCAGGGCCCTTTAAATTGCAGCTCTCAGGTGTCCTGTCACAGATGATAATATTGGACTGTAATAAATGGTTTAGCTCTGTAGACGGCAGCTAAAAATTGGACTGCTTGTGACTTACAGGACTGATACCTGACAGGCTGGGCATAGAAAACAAATTTTTTTCAACCAGAGGAGTTTAATCATCCAGATCGTTGCAAGACCTTTGGTGTGGTGCATGGAACAGTTAACAGCAATCACTTTTGTGCCTGCAGTGTGTATCATTTTTGGAACAAATGAAGAAATTCAGTCAGTAGCCAGGAATCTTCAACAGTCCCAACAAAGAAAGTGAACACTGATGTAATGCCATCGAGTGTGGTGGGATCCTGTGTATGACTTCATTGACTTGGGGTGCAGGAGTGGTGTTATTTCGATAACTAGTTACCGTAAACACAAGGTCTTTTTTCCAAAAGAGATTCTGTTTTCTTATTGATTATTTTTCGACCTTAATGCAGAAATCGAATTACTGCATACGTTGATTCTGTTGGTTCCAAGCTAAGCATGGAAACATAACCAATATTTCAGAGCAGTTACCTATTTACTCTTGTATTTTAAAGAAATAGCCTCATTCTCTCTACAGCTTGAGTAATCCCGCGTTTGTAAGCTACAAACGAGCAAGTGTTCAATTTAAATTTCCATTGGGGAAACATGTATTGAGTATTTTAGCGTATCAGCACTATATGCTGTCAGATTGTAAAACAGTTACTAAGTTTTGGATGATTATTAAAGTACTGTATTCTTGTTGTGGCTTCGGGGTTTTGCTTGTTTGCTTTTCTTAGTAGTGCACTCACTTGCTGAAAACCGTTTTGTTTATATCAAACCCACACCTTTCCTTCTCCCTCAAGGCAGTGAGTGCCGCGGCGGTGCTGAGGGGGCGCTGAGGGCGGGGCGATGCGAGCGCGGCAGCGGCGACACCGCAATGCCACCTGTGCGGTCCGGGAGGGGCGGGGACGGCGGCTGCGAGGTGCGGAGCGCTGCAGCCACGCCGGGAGGGTGCGGAGGTGCAGCCGTGTCCCTGCCCCGGTCCCGGCGGTGCCGCTCCCCGGCGGGGCCGTGTCCCCTCCCGGCCGTGGCCGCGGCCCCTTTAAGAGGCGGTGCCCCCTCTAGGAGCGGCCTCCGCCGGGCTGCGGGCGGCTCGCGCGAGCGGCGCTCCGTGTGACGTCAGTGCGCGGTGCCGGCGGGGCGCGCTGCC
>VZTZ01048587.1:0-65226 GCA_013400955.1 Drymodes brunneopygia | reverse complement strand
GCGGGCCGCGCCGCCCGCCTCGCCTCTGCCGCCCCGGGTGCGAGGGGCACGGAGGGAGAGAGGGAGGGAGCGGAGCGGGCGGCTCGGAGCCGCGGGCCGGGTGTCGGTGCCTGCAGGGGAGGTGGTTCGGCTGCAGCCGTGTTCTGGAAAGGATGGAACGCCTGGCTTAAGTCCCTGGCGTTTTTAAAATTCTTGTCCGCGTTCCTGTAAATTACTTTTCAAGGCAGGTGTGCTTTTATTTCCCTGTTGGAAACCGCATTTACCAACCTCGGCACTGAGGAGTAGCTCCATTGTCATCAACCTCCCTGGGTAGATGATTTGGATTAAATACAGAGTGACAGTTCTGGATTTGTAGGATCTTATAAGCCACGCCTATATAGTTACTTGTTTAAGCCGTCACTATTTCAACTGTTATCTTCGTTTGTGTAATTCCTTATTCCTTCTACAATTTTAGAATCTTAGATCACAGCTTGTGGGTTGAAACTTTGTGGGACATCCATCATTTTTCATTGTGCCTCTCTTTGGCTGTGCCTTTATTAGCAGGCATGTTATTTTACTGTTCTCAGTGACTTTCGTTGCTCTTGCTTTCTCTGTAGGATCTCTCTGGGGGTGGGGTTGTGTTTTGGGGTTTTTGTTAAAGCGATGCACATCGTCTCATGTGCGTCCTTGTAGGAGTGTCCTGTATCTTGAAAGGGCGATGTTTGTTCTGCAGATTCCGATTCTGGCTCTGATTCAGACTCGGACCAGGAGAACGCTGGCTCTGGGAGCAACGCTTCTGGGAGTGACAGCGAGCAGGACGACGACACGGAGGCGGTAAAACCCAGCAACAAGGAGCTGTTTGGCGATGACAGCGAGGATGAGGGGGCATCCCGGCACTCGGGGAGCGACAACCACTCCGAGAGATCCTACAACCGCTCCGAGGCCTCGGGGCACTCGGAGCATGAGGACAACGAGCAGTCGGACGGGGAGCAGCACAGCGCCTCCGAGGCTGCTCACGATGAGGATGAGGATGAGCGGGAGCACGGCTCAGACGAGGGCAGCCATCACTCAGAGGGAGATGGCTCTGAGAAAGCGCACTCAGAGGATGAGAAGTGGGGCAAGGAGGACAAGAGTGATCAGTCTGATGATGAGGAGAGGCAGCAGAACTCTGACGATGAGGAGAGACAGCAGAACTCTGACGATGAGGAGAAAGGGCAGAACTCAGATGAAGATGAAAGGCCACAGGTGTCTGATGATGAGGAAAGACTCCAGAACTCAGATGAAGAGAAAATGCAGAATTCTGATGATGAGGAAAGGCCACAGGCCTCGGATGAGGAGAAGATGCAGAACTCTGATGATGATGAAAGGGCCCAGCGCTCTGATGAGGAGAAGATGCAGAACTCTGATGATGAGGAAAGGGCCCAGCACTCCGATGAGGAGGAGCAAGAGCACAAATCTGGTAGGACTAAATACAGAAATAATGATTTGCTGCTGGTTTGGTTTCTCTTTTTTGTTTTGTTTACATTGGCCTCAAAAGATTGAAACTTCAATGTAAAGGCATTAATTACATAGCTTTTAACTATGGTCGTCTTTGTAATTTTTTTTTATGCAGCAGTTTTAGAGCTTATTAATAGAGAGGAATTTTAAAATTTGTGGACCAAATTTTTTAATTTGTTGCGAATAATTATGCTCCTTAGTAGAGTCTGCAAGGGGCAGCGACAGCGAGGATGAAGTTCTGCGGATGAAGCGAAAGAAACCAATCACGTCAGATTCAGAAGCAGAGAGTGACACAGAAGGGCAGAAAGGTAAATGGTGGGGGATTTGTGGGTTTTTGTTCCCTTTAATCCTCCTCTTGAGCATGCCATTCATCAGCTTTGGGTCTTGATAGAATTGGCAGCACTTGCTGTAGGGTGCCATGGAAATAACAAACAGACATCAGGAGTTCTGTGTGGGAGGCACACACTGATCCTCTCCAGTCAGCTCTGTCAAGTTTTCTCTTCTGCTCTAAATGTTCTTTAGTACATTTTTACTGAAAGATGTTGAAAAGGGGTTCCTTTAATCAGAGCAGCCCAGGGAACCTGTACTGTGTTTTGTGATGGTTTAGCTGGCTGAGAAATAGGTATATATTTTCTGAGAAGTAAAACCTCCAAAATGAGTAATGAAATTTCTGTTTTTCTGTTCAGTCACTTGAATAAGAATTATCTTATACTCATCTGTTGCCATTTTTCAACTTGATTTCCTTATTTGATAAATAAATCTTGTGTTAGTGCTGTGTGTGCATATCTTTGTGTGGTTTAAAATTGTAATTTTTCTGCTAAAGAGCATGCAGATGTCATGGATCTGTTTGGAGGTGCCGATGACATTTCCTCTGGGAGTGATGGAGAAGACAAGCCACCAACCCCAGGACAGCCCATTGTGAGTGGACTTTACTTTTGAGATGATGAACACACCATTCCACTCTGAAATGCACAACACCAGTTGAGTTGGGTAGTATTTTAGTGAAAAAAAAAGAGTAGTGACATTAAGTAGCATTACAGATAATTTTGCCCCAGCTGAAAGGATTATTGAAGTTTTATATATAATAATATCAAATGGATTTATTTATCTGATGAGGTACTTGGAAGAAATACAAAGAATAGTTCTGATTGCTGCCAAGTAAAATACAAAGCCATAGCTGTCTTTGGTACCTTATTGCAGCTGTTTGAGAAATATTTTCATTTTTATGATAATTTTTCATCTTTTTTTGATAATAGGTAAAAATATCTTCTTTAATCTTGTAGAAGGTGTCCCCCATAGAGTCTCCAGTGCTCAGCTGAAAACTCAGTTGGCTCCTTTGCTATTCTTTATTGTCTTCAGTCTTTTGAGTTTGCACTGATGTTTAAAATCACTCTAAGTGGCACATGAAAAAGCTGAATTGAATTGCTTTTAATGAAAATGTCTGAATTCTTTTATCCAAATCTTCCTGATCTCTCTGTGCTTATGGATGACTTTTCTTTAAGCAAAGTGTAATTATTAGAGCAGCAGCAGTAGCCAGATAGACTCTTCACTTCCCTCCTTTTGTTTTATTAGGATGAGAATGGACTGAGTCAAGAACAGCAGGAAGAAGAGCCCATTCCAGAGACCAGAATAGAGGTAGAAATACCAAAAGTAAACACAGACTTGGGTAATGATTTGTATTTTGTGAAGCTGCCCAACTTCCTCAGTGTGGAGCCCAGGTAATTGCATGTTAAACACAGCATTGATAAGGTTTTTTAGTGTTTCCCTGTGTTGCTTTTGTTTAGTAGTACACTTAAATGTGTTTGGCCTATTTGAAGTTGTTGACATTAGGATGCATATTTTTGGTTGTGATTAGTGAATAGTGATGGCTGTTGTTTTCTAATCAGGTAATTTTATTATGAAGCTGGCTTTCAGCTTGATTGAATAATGTACTGTCTGTAAAAAACAGACAGAAACGTGGTTTAATTGAAAGCACATGCTATCAGTTGAATTCTAAGCATAGGTTCAGGCTCTCAGAGATGTGAAAGGCAAATGCACAGGACCTTTATGCACTTTCCAGTGATTAAAAACAACATTTTGAATTTCAGAATAAGGCCTTTCTTATTTGTGTATATTAAATGTACTATTTGTGAAGAGGCTGGTTACTTGTTTTCCTATTCACCTAACCCAAACTGAAGGCATTTACTGGAATGCATAAAGAGCAGCAAAATAAATTGCTGGGGTTGTTTGTGATGTTAGGTATGGCCCTAAAGGCCTCCTTCAGCTCTTGCAGCACAAGAGAGAGAAGTCCTGGTGATCTCTGGAGGTCAGACAGGACTGAAAATAGAATTGTACAGTAGCAGAGTCTGTTCATCACTTTTCCCTTGCAGCAGCCTGGGAACTATTAGGAAGGAGATTAGGGAAAGGGTTCTCCCCACTCACTCCCATCACAGTCATTGGATTTTTTGATGGAAGAGGGGAAAAACAATCTCTTCTTCCTTTCTCTTTCATTGGTTTTGAGATTGAAATAAAAACAAACAAAAAAACCTAACAAAGATTGTGCTCTTAAAAAATCCCCAATTCACTTCATTTATAAGATATTTATTTCATTTTATTTTTTCTATATGATCTCATATATTTTTTGTTCCATGCTTAACCCTGCCCTCATCGTGCTGGTTCTAAGGAAACAGAATTTTCTGAGGCAGACTTGCTTTCTTGAGCTGGAGCCATTCCGAGGGTGTGAATGTTACTCTGTAGTTGATGGTGAGAGGACCCTTGGGTCAGGCCCCCAGGGTAGGAATTAGTGCAGTGAATTTCCAGGCTGCACAAAGGGCTGTCCCTCACTGCATTACCTGCTGTCCTGGGCAGGGAATAATTTAAACCTCTCAAGCACCTGTTAACTTGCACAGATCTGGAATAATCTGGATTAATTTTCTTAGAAGAATAAAGAATGTATTATAAAATTTGTTGCAGGCCTTTTGATCCTCAGTATTATGAAGATGAATTTGAAGATGAGGAGATGCTTGATGAAGAGGGTAGAACTAGGTTAAAACTCAAGGTATAATATTAATTTTCCTTTTGTCTTTTACACTGACCTAGGCACTTTTCTTCAAAGTCTATTTCAGATCTTTTGGAATGGTGTTTTGAGTGTTCAGATTATGAAAGTGTAGACACTGAAGAAAATTGATCCATTTTAGTAATAAGTCTTTAAAAAGCTTGATAGCTGCATTTCACCTATAGAAGCAATACTTTTCACCTTTATTTCTTTGCATTATGCCACAAATTATCAAGCCGTTCTAACTGCAATTCTTGACCTGTGTAGAGTATATTTTGCCACAGTATTCCTTATGAGCTGCAAAAACTGTTTTGTTTCTTTTCCCCCACAGGTAGAAAACACAATACGGTGGCGGATGCGACGAGATGAGGAAGGGAATGAGATCAGAGAAAGCAATGCACGGATAGTTAAATGGTCAGATGGAAGGTTAGTTTGGACTCTGCTATTGAAATAATGCAGTTGTTCTTGCAGTGACATGCCCAGTTAGAAGGTCAGCAAACTTTGACATCAGTTCTTCACACTACAAATTATTTTAGTCTCAGTGCTTTGAAAGGTTTATGCTCTGCTTAGTTTGGATTGAAATATAATTATTGGCTAGATATAAAAAGGAAACATGAAGGCTCTCTCTGTTTAGAAATGAGGCAAAAGAATAGACTATAGTGGCTTTATCAAGTAACTGTTGTGGGAATCTCTTTTAAGCATGTCCCTGCACTTGGGCAACGAGGTCTTCGACGTGTACAAGGCGCCACTACAAGGGGATCACAACCACTTGTTCATCAGACAAGGGACAGGTCTGCAGGGACAGGCTGTGTTCAAGACCAAGTTAACCTTCAGGTAAACTGCTGCTCTATATCAAATGCTGATACTGTTTTTGCAATTAAGTGTTGTAACTAGTGTATAAAGATTAGATATATCAGCTTGTAAACTTCAGAGCTTCACTGGTTAGTAAGAATGTGCTATTTTCCAAACTCAAGTGGGTTTTTTTTTGTCCTACATTAGGTGTCTAAGTTGGGAAGGTTAATATGCAATTTTCTGTATTATGTAGGCTACGTACAGGTTTTTTGTCTATATGTTTTAATTTGCATTTTTACATGCAAGTCCTCGTTTGAATCAGAAAAAATATTACTATACCCTGAAATTTATCTTTTGTCTGATGCACAGTTGCTGTCAAGATGGCAACTGCTTCTTGAGATATTGATGTGAACTGTGAGGACAGATGTTTAGGTTGATGAGGTACAAAGGTTGTAGGATTGTAGAATCATTAAGGGTAAAAAGGACCTCAGAGATCTTTGAGTCCAACTGTGAATGGCTGGACTGGTGATTTTACTGAGAGAAGACTTGCTGTCCCCAGTAGCTGTTAGTGCACATAAATACTTTTTAAAAAGGGGTGATGCTTTTACTTTAGTGCAGATGAATCTCTGAATTCTCAAGTGTGCTGGCTCTACCATTGTCTTTTGAAAATGCATATGTTCCTTAACGAAGTTTTTAACCCCTAGCAATTTTTTCCCAGGCCACACTCTACAGACAGTGCCACTCACAGGAAGATGACTCTGTCTCTGGCAGACAGATGTTCAAAGACCCAGAAAATTCGTATTTTGCCCATGGCAGGCCGTGATCCAGAGTCTCAGCGCACAGAAATGATCAAGGTATTGTGGCATGGAACTTTCTGATCTGCTGGTTTAATCTAAATTATCACAACTGTAGTACAGCTGGACATTTTTGAACATTCTTTGATTTATGAAAAACAGTCATGTTTTGGAGTTTTAAGCAAGAGTTACAAGCCATGGCTGTGGTTTGCTTAACCTTGCGGGTGACAAAACAAGGAGAATATTTGCAGCCTTTACACTGTTGCTCTTGCTTTTCAAAAGCTCCAGTAGGTGCTCACGAGACGGTTTGGGAGTTTTTTATCCCTCAGAGCATTGTTTGTTTGTTTGGGCAGAAAGAAGAGGAGAGGCTGAGGGCGTCCATCCGCAGGGAGTCGCAGCAGCGGCGCATGCGCGAGAAGCAGCACCAGCGCGGGCTCAGCGCCAGCTACCTGGAGCCCGACCGCTACGACGAGGAGGACGAGGGCGACGATGCCATCAGCCTGGCAGCCATCAAAAACAGATACAAGGGTGGCATCAGAGGTAACCACAGACCTGAACAGCACGTCGTCAAGGCCTGTGTGATCCATGTAGGGTGACTGCACAGGAGAGCCCTGCTAGGATAGGATTTTGCCAGCTCATTTGACACATTAATTCAGTTTGTATAAGTTTATTTTGTTTACTCTGAGCTTAGGTTCTGCAAACATTTTGTGGCACTAAATGTAAGACATTTTTAATATTCTCTCTTCCTCATGAGTTTCAGATAAACATATTTGTCTTTTTATTTTTTTCTGGAACATGCAGAGGAACGTGCTAGAATCTACTCTTCTGACAGTGATGAAGGTTCAGATGAAGATAAAACCCAGAGACTACTCAAGGCAAAGAAACTTAATAGTGATGAGGTAAGAAAAGGACTTTGTTCTTAAGCTGCTCATTTTTAATGAGGAACATTTCCTTCACTAAATGTAGTATTTAAACTGCAGACTTCTGTGGTTTCATTATGCCGTGATGAATGTGTTATTTGACTTGGCATGCTTTCCATGGTAATTAATCACCAATTTCTTATGCACTGCATTAGTTCACAGACCTGAGTGATTCCCAAAGGAGGACACTATTGTTATTGCTGATTTAAAGATGGAAAAATTTATGCAGAGTTATGTAAAATGACTTTACCAAAATTATGCAAGGAGTAAGAAGATTTAATATTGGAATCCTAATGCAGTGTTACCTAAGTTACATGGTCCTCTCCTGTTTATTATGGAAATAGTGGAAGCATTTTCACATAGTATTTCTGCTCTTTTTAAACAGAAGAGTTAAAAAACTGAGTTAAAAAGACTTATTGTCCATTGCCTAACATACATTTTCCATCGCCCCAGTATCATCTGAAGCACTGGGCCCTGATCAGATTGACTGTTAGCTACAGCAGTAGTGCTGCTTCCTCATCTGAAATGGTGTTTTATTGGTTTGTAATTTGTGGCTGATGGATATTATTAAACGAGTCTTTGTGAATATTGCATTTGAGGTTTAGTTCAAGTCCTGCCCCTGCTGATACAGCACTGCAGTGTTACACAAGGATTATGCTGCTCTCATTTTCATTTCTGTACTGTGTTTCCTGTGAAGTCCTTGGGAGGCCTCATTCCCCAGCCCCTTGAGGTGTTTTCTGTGTGCTGAATGCAGCTTCTTGGCACTCTTACAGTGTCAGCTGAGTTATTTGCACTAAGAGGCGTTGTAATGGCAAGTGAAAATTAGTTTTGTCTTCTAAAGACATAGTTTCTGGCTTTTTATTATACATTAGGAAAATACAGTATTTCAGAAAGTATAGCAGCCATAGTGAGTGATATAGATAAAACTGTAATTTTGTGAGCCCTTTGAGTGTTTATTAGTAGAAATTGAATTGTTTAGGACACTGTTAGGTGTGTTAGTTCATGATGCAGCAATGTGAGGACTTGGCAGTTCCATTCTCTCAGAAGGAAAAGTCTAACCAGCAGTATTTCTCTGCTGCCTGAGGAACAGTGGCCTCCATTTTAAAGAGTGACTGGAAGGTAATGCTCCTCTGGGGCCTGGGAGTGGTGCTGCAGTGTCACAGAAACCCCAGTGGAGCTCAGTTCTTGTGTTCGGTGCCCGCAGGGGGAGTCTGGTGTTCAGTGCATACCTGCAATCTCTGGCTTCCTTGTAGCCTCACCTGCTTTTACCTGCTGCCAGTCAACAGCCCAGCTCAAATCTTTGTGCTGGTAACAATTTGTTACTGTTACTGCAAATGTCAGACTGTTATTAATGCACTTTATCAGCACACAGCAAGTAGTTTCACTGTGGCTGCAGTTCGTGGGGATATTCTGCTGAACAGGAAGATGACTCACTGAACAATAGCCCAGCTAGATTACAAGAGATGTTTGTTCTGAGGAAGAAGCTATCACTGAGATTCCCACCCCTGCTAATTTCTGTTTTCCATGCTTAAAATTCCTTCCTGACTGAGATTCTCCTGGTACTTAATATGTTAATATAGAATCAAATGCTTTCGGATAAATAATTATTCCTTAGAGTTCTGAAACTCTAAAGTTCTAGAACTCAGTCCTTTCTCCTTAAAATCCAAGGAAGTTGCTTAAAAAAAAAACAAACAAGAAAAAAACAAACCCACACATCCAACTTCCAACGAATGGAAAAAGGGATGAGGTTACTTAGACCTGAGAGTGTTTTTAAAGATACTCTTCTTTTTCAACAATATGTCCTCATGTCACAATTGATGACTTTTGCATGAACAACTTGTGATTTAAAATGTTGTTTGGAAGGATTATTCAAACTGAACTGGTGGAAATTTACATGGAGCAAAAATCAACCTGTTGACTCCATGAACTAAAAACTGAACATCCACCCTATGTCATTATGCAGATAATTAACCCAGTGATTTGAGTTCCTTTGACCAGCTTTTGGGAGCTTCATAAACTGTTACATTTCTTGGACTGTAAACTGGTGTTGATTATCAGTGCCAGTGGTTCCTCCTAATTTTTTCTCTTTATGCCAGAGAGTGGTTAGTTTAGTTTTGATTTACTAATGAACAAAATGCCTGCCCACTTCCTGAATTTCTTTTTTGCTTAAGTAGCTCTGATTCAGGCCATACAGGTATAAATAGTCTGAAAACTTAGCCAAGCTGCAGGGGCTGCCTGAAGGGAACCTGTCTGTATGCTGGAAAATCCACTGCAGATTCGAGGAGGTGTCCGTGCTCATGAGAGCTGCTGAGAGTGGCCCTGCGTGTGCTGTAACTGCAGATAATGCAGAGGCTCTGTGCATGCCATGCTCTGGCAGAGCAGGGGTGGATGCAGGGCTAGGAGGGGATGGAGCTGCAGCTTCCCAGACCCTGCTGGGCTGGGGTGACACTGGGAGCAGGGCCTGAAGCACTGCAGCCACTCAGTGCTGAGGGTAAGGGCTGGCACAGCAGTACAGAGTGGAAAAACTGCAACTAGTAATTTTGCTTTTCTTATAAGAAAGACTTTGAGGCCTTTTTGTTGTTGTTCTGTGTTTTTTCTATTTTAGCTTGAAATGTGGTAGTTTATTTTTGTCCTTTTTTGCCTTTAGGAAGGTGAACCTTCTGGAAAGAGAAAAGCAGATGATGATGACAAAGCAAGTAAGAAGCCTAAGAAATACGTGATCAGTGATGAAGAGGAAGAAGATGATGATTAATATTGAAGAAGCGCAGCAGTTGGTTTTTGTTGTTGTTGTTTTTTCTATATATATGTTTATATATATTGTACAGTTCTGTTAGAGCACAGATGTAAGTAACCATAAGGGGCTTATTTTGATAAAGGAAAATTCCTAAGTCTGCGTTTCTGGTGTGAATAAAGTTTTTTTCAATTCCTTTGACTCTGAGAGCTTTGTCTCATTGCAGCAAATGTTGCACCAGGGATCGTCACAATGCTGATTTTTGTCTTGCACAGTGCATTTCAGTTTTGAGAATTGTGGTAGCTGGTTACCAAGTGAATTGATCAGTAACTCTGTGAGTTCATTAGGGGAAGCCATGCTAATCTCTGTGGAATGCTTAAATGAGAAGTTTGCCTGACCATACCAAGGGTATGGTGACAGAGCTTGCTGTCTGTGTGGAAGGGTTGGGAGAACACACAGTGGTACAGTACAACAGTTTGTTCCTTAGATATTCCTTATTTCCTGTTTACTGGACTGTACATTACTGTGCTGGTGTAATTTGCTGACTGAAAATATTTCTTGCCATGTTAGAGTAAATCATTTTAACTGCATGAACTTCACAGTTTACTGATCACATAAGACGTTTATTTCTCATGCATTGAAGCCCAGAATGAATATCTGCATCTTGCCTGAGCAGTAATAATAGTAATAATAATAATAATAATAGTAGTAGTCACGTGCTAGTGATGTAAATGTCAGAGTAAAAGTACTTATTTCAACAAAACTGAGACATTTCTGCCAGCAGAGCTGAAAGTCTGCTTTAAAAGGTGAAATGATTCACAGTGCAAAAAGTACAACACAACAATGGTGTCTCAGAATCTCATGTAATTCTTATGGTGCCATTTCCTCTTGTTTCTGGTTTGTTTTATAAATATTTTTGTTTAGCTGGGATGTTGCTGGAGGAGAATGTTCTGGACAGAAATATTGCTGCTTTTACACTTTTTTTCTAAACACCTTATTTGACAATGCAATACCAGCTGTAAAACAGTAGAAGAAATACCTGAACTTTTCCACTCTTTCTTTCAGAGATGCAATACTCATGTGCAGTTTCTCTCATAGTAATAACAGCATTCATATGTTATCTGTGCTGCTTTTTTGGCTGACTCCTCACACAGTCCTGCAGAGCCTGAATGGGACTTGAGGAAGCAGAAGTAGCTGAGCTCCCCTTTGAACAAAACCACTGAGTGATGCTGTGCAAGGTTTGTGATGGGGATTTGTGTTACACAAGCTGCAACAAAGTAGCTGGGAGTTGCTGAAGAGGGACTGGTCCCATCTCTCTCCTGCCGGGCTGAATTTGGCTGTTTTCTAAAACAGAAGGGTGAAAGTGCCTCCTAATGAGCATTTTGCTTGAGACACTCCCTGGCTCTGAGTTAGAGCTTCCAACCTGGACATATTGCTTTTGTCACCTTTAATTAGGGCAGTTGTTTGCCACAATGCTCTGCCTCCACCTCTCCTGTGTGGAAGGCACGGGGAGGTTCTGGCTGCAGAGCTCAGAGCTCTGCATTGTTAATGGATTCTGCTGAGCAGCTGACTGCAGTGGAGACTCTGCAAGTAAGGAAAAGTGAAACATTTCAACTTGGAAGTCTGAGTGCCTGAGAAATTCTTTTTTTTCTAATTAAATTGTTATCTGAGAGTTTCTGTGGCTCTTTAATGTGCAGATAAAGTCCTCCAGCCACTGGAATTTTGACCCTGTAATCCTCTTAGTTTAGACCTCTGCTGGGAGACTGGTTCCTTACATGAGGTTACCTGCTCTCCACTGGTAACCTCAGGAAGAAGGCAGCTGTTTAGGAAGGGACTCATTCTATATGGGTGTAACATGCTGTACTTTCACATAAAAGCCTTCCAGATACCTCTTAAACACAAATTTGGCATATGGAAACACAGCATCATTTCACTGCTAATGTGTTTACTTCTATATCAGTTTAATGAAAATGTTGGCAATTTTTATTTTTACCACACTCCTAAGAGTGAAAATGTTTTAATCACTTTCCTAAGTTTGATGCTGACTAAGCCTTTACTAAGTAAGTGGTCCTCTTTAGCTTCCAAAAATGAGGCTTTTTGTGGATTACAAAGATGAAAAGAAGTAATTTTTCACTCTGTCGTCTTCTGTAAATTGCTCTTTAAAAGTCTTATTTAAACGTGGACTTCTAGAAAGTGTTTTCTCAGCTTAAATTGGTTTAACAATCATCTTGTAATGAAAGTCACTTGAATGAACTTAGCCTTACCCCCAGTATTTTTTTAGCTGTGGGTCTAATGTATGGTTTCATTTAACTCCAAGACAGTTTTTGCTCTCCCTTTTCCCAGTCCATCTGTGGATGGAATGAGGGTGCATAAAGCTTTTTCTAGTACCTGATGAGTGCTTGTGGCAGGCTGGTAAAAGATTCAGGTGTGTTGCACAGGGTGGAGAGAGCTCAGCCCTGGCCTGGGCACTGCTGTGAAAGCAAAATACTCCTGCTTAGGTAGGAGGAGGGGCAGATTCCCTGAGGAAATTCATTTTCTCCTTCCTAAGCAGGATGTGCAAATGAAGCTTTCTTGGGAAGAAAGACGAGTCTCTCCAGTGGAAAGTACAGGAATATATAACTAGATGTTCTCTGAAGTTATCAGCACAAACTGGTCTTCATTTCAGCACTCAGTGCCGTGTGCAGTTACAGCCTGTGCCTGGGCACTGTCTGTGTTCATTTCAGCTCTGGACTGAAACCTTTCCAAAAATTTGCCAAACAAGCCAGGAAGCAGCAACAGAGCTGCCACAGGAGCAGGTTTGAAAAGGGCCTGTGAGAGCCCAGGGAATGTCACAGGGAGTGAGCCCTGGGATGCTCTGGGAATTTGTGTAGCCTTCAGGTCAGGGAGGAGCAGCCCAGCTGAGCACAGCACCCTGAGGGCAGTGCTACCCTCTGACCCAAAGTATTCCATTATGGAATTACATCTTCAGCTAAACCCAAGGGCCCTTCCTTCTCCTGCAGTTGTGGAGAGTGGGAATACATAGGGAATATGTTGACTTTTATCTTGACAGCCAGCTAATTTGATCTGGCTGCCCTTACTGTAGACATGCTGGATAGGATGCTGCTGTGAATAAAAGTGTTTGATGGGTATTAAAATAGCCACATCTGATTTTAAATGTTCTTAATTTCAGAGGGATGAGAAAACTATGGGGCAGGGGAATTAGTATTCAAAGATAGCAGCAGTTGTTCTGCAGTGACTGAATGAGCTCCAGAGTTTTCTCAAACTGCAGCTCAAACTGCCCCTGTTCTTATCACAGAGGTAACATCTGTGCATCTATTTAGGTTATTTATTGTGCCTGTCTGGTTGATAATTAGGTTTGTGTCTGCTGTGACTGGTTAGGTAATTTTTTCCCAGGATCTCCACTGGCAAATGGCTGGTTTTTGCCTTTGGACTAAGAGTGTTGTAGAGAGTTCCTTCAGGAGGGTTCCTTCCAGCCCCTCAGCTCACATCAAGGGTTGGATGCTGCAAACACTCAGCTCAGCCCACTGCCCTGTGTTTTCCCATGATCTGGGGGCTGCATTTTCTTTTGGAAGCAGTGGGTTCACAGTTACCTTGGGTGAAGGCTTTTCTGTTGTGAGCTGAGTGATTGATCCTGCTGCTTTCCCAGCAGGGTCAGTGCACAAAGAATTAAGAGCAAAGGCTTGGAAGTTTCACACCTAAGCTCTTGTTAAGACCCTTGTCAACAGTGAGCTCTGGGAGGCTCTTCAGAGCAGGTAATTGCTGTAGCTGTAGGGATGGATCCTGGCACGTGGAATCCCAGGATATCTCAGGCTGGAAGGGAACCATGAGGACTGGGGAGTCCAACTCACTGCTCCTCACAGGGCTGCTTAAAACTAAACCCTAGGACTGAGAGCATTCAAACACTCACTGAACTCTGCCAGGCTTGGTGCCATGACCACTTCCCTGGGGAGTCTCTTCAGGGCCCAAACTCCCTCTGGGTGAAGAACTTTTCCCTGGTGTCCAAGGGGAGCTTCCCTGGCACAGCTTGCCCCGTTCCCTCGTGTCTGTGGCTGGTCCCCAGAGATCAGCAAGGCAGCTGGAGGCTGCAGTGAGGGCTCCTCTCATGGCTCTGCTGGCTGGGCATCACTTTAGATTCCATATGAATTAATTGTAGGCAATACCAGCATGGACTTTATCTTTCTAAACAACTGCTGTTTGGATAGTACCCTGAAGTTCCTTCCAAAGAAAACCTTGTTTAGAGAAGTGGATTACCAGAGAATGCTGATTCCTTCTGTGCTAAGGAGATGCTGTGCTCTGTTGGTGTGTTCTCTTGGCTGATAGTAGAAGAACTTTCTTGTATGAGTGAGTCAAAAGTCATCAGGGGCAGATAAGGAGGGATTGGTGATTTATGAATACCACTCCCAGGTTTTTCTCACATATATCTATATGTATAAATGTTTATTTTCCATGTAATTCTCGTGTGTCACATGGCCAAAATCTTCCTTTACATCTACAGGTGAAAATACTTACTGGACATGACTGCAAAGTGACCACATTTAAACTGAGAACATTTCACTAATCTGTGGATATGTTACCCTTTTGCAAATCCTGTTTGATCTCTCAGAAATAAATAGGATTATTCTGGCTCTCAGACTTTCTCAAACTCTGAACTTGAGTAGCTGCTGGCATGCAGCAGGCAGCACCATGCATGTGGTTGTCTGTTGAAGATTTAGTCCTGCCATAGAATGACATTGCTAGATAGTGGGGGAAATAAATTTCTGAATGTTGCACTGCCACTTTGAAGATTTGAGTCACTTTCTAATTTGGCACTTTGCTGGACTTCAGGGCTGCTGTTTTCCTCAGCCATTTACTGCCTCTGCTCCTGTTTTTTCTTGGGACAACTTTCCCTTCAGTTAGCCAGCAAAGTTTTTGAGTAAGCTGGATTATCTGAGATTTTTCAAGCCATTTAAATGTCCTTAATACATGTGCAATGACATTTATTAAGGGCGTTCTGGATTTACATGATGGGAATTACATAAATGTGCAAAGTGATTGCAATGTGTTCCTTAGAAATACTTACACCTCTGCATGTCACACACTGTGCAGAGCAGCATTTTTATATCTGATTTCTGCCTCTGAACCTCCCTGCCAGAGATCCACAGCATGTAACTCAGAGCAGCTGGAAGGCTGGGAACAGGCTGCTGCTGGAAATGCAGAGGAGCTCATGCTGCTTTCAAGAGTTGAGGCTGTGGGCTGGAAAAGGTTGAGGGTGCTGGCCTGGCTGCTCATAGTTTGGATGTAGCATTGGATATGACAGTAGTTTACACCTAACACTCACCTTCCTGCTCAGAAATGCAATTCCCAGAGAAGCTGGAAGGAAGCTTGTTTGGGGAAAGAAATTATGTTGAGTTTCCTGGACTCCTTTTGAGACTCTATTTATCCCTTTGTTTTTCCTCTTGCCTTCCTTTCACAATTTATTAAATCTCTTCAAACTTTCCTGGGCCAAACAGGTTTCTGTTGTTACACAATGTCATCCAAGGTGTGCTGGCAGATCAGCTCTACTGCCAGGGATCTAGAAATGGGATCTCCAGCTTTTTGGCATGGTTAAGAAGGTGTCACACTTGAGCTGTGTGAGGGGATCTCCAGGAGTGGTTTAGGACTGGTGTATTGCATGCTGTGGGGCTGAACTCTGAGGAAACTTCCTTTTTTTTCCAGCAGACTGTGAGTGTAAAATTTCAAAAGAGCATATAGCCTTTCCAAAGTTATTAGAGATTTTAGGTAGATTGCCTTTTTGTAGGGCTTTGATCTTGAACGAGTCCAGCTTTTAGGTTTTTCTTACACCAGCTTGCTTCAAAAACCTGAAATCTTTAAGATTAAAGGAAATATGAGGTTAAGTGGGGGCAGGGGGGGGGGGAGTCTTGTTGTTTGGGAAGCAGGGAAGGGGCAGAACTGCAGGCAGGAGTTGAGGGGCTCTGCTGGGTGAGGATGGCTCTGTCTGAGGCTGCAGCTGCCTCCTGCAGGACCCCCTGCCCTGGGCAGAGCCTGCACAGGAGGCTGCAGGGAGGCTGGGGGTCCCTGCCCTTGGAGTCCCTGCCCTTGGAGTCCCTGCCCTTGGAGTCCCTGCCTTTGGAGTGTGTGTCAGGTCCTGGCCTCACGCAGGGGCTGCTGCAGCTCAGCCTCAGAGAGGGAGAACATCATTTCTCGCTCTTAGGGAAATGTGGCAATTAATGAAGAGTGGGCTTACAAATAAAAGAAGCCAGGCATGCCCCAGCTTTCTATAAACACCCTAATTACTCAGAAGTGCACGAGTTGTCTGCCAGAAGGATGTGTTTTTCAAGTCGTTATTCCAGATGGTTCTTTCCAAGCCATGTAAATATAAGTGTTTTAAAACTGGCAGCAAAGAGGGCTGTAAAATAAACCAAAAACCTGCATCAAAAAAAAAAAAAAGAAAAGAAAGAAAGAAAGAATACATGCTAATGCAATTTAGGCTGGAAAAAAAAATAAAAATCTGTATTCAGCAAGGAAGGCACGAGGTATCTGCCTGTCCCCACACCCTGGGAGCCGTGCCCTGGCAGCTCAGGGAGCTCAGGGAGTGGAGCAGCCCCAGGCTGGCCCTGCTGGAGCCCGTGTGGGTCAGGAGCTGCTGATCCCAGCCCGTGCAGCTCCAACACGTGCCTGTCCTGCCATTACTCACTGCTTTATCCCTCCACCCGAGGCTGTATGCTCACCCTGAGCTGCTGCTCTTGCAAGGCAGGGCTGCATTCTGGTGTGAAGTGTTTGGCTGGTGCCCGAGTTTTGGTGTGTTTGCTGTTTCTCAGGCAAGGTGTGATTTTATTCTGCTCCAAGACAGTTTATGGGAAGGGTCCTGGGAGCACTGCTGGGGTTCAGCCTGTGTGTGAAGCCTCTCTGAGGCTTGGGTGGTGAGTTTGGGGCCGTGGAGTGGCATGGCAGGGGAGGACCACCTGCAGGACTGGAGTTAGATGCCAGCACACCTTACAAACCCTTCAAAGGTCTAGAAAGCAGGAAAATGTTTGCTGAGATGCAGAGAGCAGCAAATCTCTGGAGCCAGAACCCTGCAGCACAGAGTACTGAGTGCCTTGGTTCTTGGGTTGCTTGGCATGAATCACCAGTGGGTTTAAGTTCATAGAAAAAGAGGTTTGCACATGGACCTCTGTCCTCTGAGGCAGGATAAACTTGATGTAAGCCTTTCTGGCAGATTTTAACCTGTGATTTCACAGTGCTTGGCTGTCTCCAGTTTCCCAAAGGTTTCCTGGGTCTCAGCTCACCTTTTGCTTCAGTCAGTACATTTTCTATGTTTGTGAACAAGGAAGGGCTGCAATTTACACAGCTGCTTTTTGAGCATTTTCCTGAATGTGGTGGCACCTCTCTCATTCAGTTCTGGACCACCAAGCACTTGTCAGCTCCATTTGCTCAGAGCCCTGGGTTATTCCTGCTTCTGGGGAAAAAGCGGTGCCTTTAGGCCTTACAACTGAAGGTTCTGGTGTCTGTCCATATGTGGGGAGTCTGTTTTGTGAGAGTGAAGCAAGGCTGCACGTTGTATGAGGTCATTTGGAGGTGGGAGATGGAATATCCTTGTGCTCTGGTGTGACCTTGATCATGCACTGGCAGAGCTTTGATGTGAAAAGCTGAGATTGCTGCTTTGGGCCAGCTGTAACTAGTTCATGTTGCTGTTCATCAGTTTTAGGGTTTCAGAAGGGAACAGGACAGATTAGGAGAGAGCAGCACACAAAATTCTTGTCACTGGGCAGCTTTTTGGTTCTTGTGACCGGTTTCCATAGCAGGCAAACAGGCAGCTTTGGTTAAACCTGTTACGTGTGACTTTGTTGTTGTGCTCCAGAACGAGTCCTGCACTCAACAGCAGTGTCAAAGCCAGTGCTGCCAGATAGAGAGTGGGTGTTGTGCCAGGGTGTCTGAGCAGAGAGGAGCTCTCAGCAGCTGAAGGGCAGCTGGCAGCTCTCCTGCCTCGTCATGCGCGCTGGCAGGGCCCCTGCTCTGATTCACCTCCCAAAATAACCTGCTGGGCCAGGCTGTTCCTGCCAGCCCCTCAGCATGGCACAGGGGACACAGTGAGAGCCCCTCAGCATGGCACAGGGGACACAGTGAGAGCCCCTCTGCACTGCTGCTGGGCTGGTAAGACCAAACATGAGGGGGATTCACATTCTGAGCTCCCAGCACACGCTGGGATTGCTCTGCTCCAAAGCCACACAGCTCTGGGGAAACCAGCAGGGGCTGCTTCCTGCCAGACCCACCAAGGTGATCCCACAGGTGCTTCCATGGAGCTGGGTACAAGCACAGGGGCTTGTGTGCCCTGTGTGCTCTTCCCCCTGCAATGGAAGTCTCCAATCCCAGCGCTCACCTGATCAGCTTCTCACCTGTCCAGCAGCACTTCATGGCTGGTCTTCTTTCTTCTCCTGAAAATCTGCCAACTCTGTACGGCCAGCAGAATGGTTCCCAGCTGCCATTTAGAGAAAGGTGGTGGCAGGAAAGGATTTCAGATTTTGTAGGAGTGAGGGGTGTCCCTGGAGAATGCTTGTAGTAAAAAATCTGATCATTTTGCCCTCAGCAAATCCCAGGCACTACTTCCTGAGGGGAGGGATGGCTGATGGAAATTCCACCCTGTGTGGATGTGGGCAGCCCTTGTGCCACGGCAGCTGTGCAGAGTGGCCTCTTCCCAGGGCCCTTTCTGTGCCTCCTTTCTGCATTTCCCCCATTTGCTTTGAGGCTTCTGACTCCCCTACAGGACTCAGCACTGATATCTTCACTCTGCTTGTGGTAAATTCTGAAATGAAGTGTGTATTTAGCCATGGTTTTAGTGCCTTTAAAAAATAATGTTGTCACATTTGCTTCCGTTTTCGAGAGCAGCTGAGCACCTCGCTCCTGCCCAGCCTCCTTCCACTCCCCCAGGTGCAGAGTTGCTCTCCCTGTGGCTGCTTTTAGCTGACAGTAGTTAATCACCACCCTCTGCAAAATGGCCTGCGATGGATTTTCTCTCTGCTGCTCTTCTGCCAGCCTGCTCTGCTCTCCTTCACTTTGATTTATGTCTGCACACGTGGTTATGCTAATGGAAAGCCTTGCAGGGACAGACTGTGTGTGCCCAGACACTGCTTGGGGAAGTGTGTGCATTCAGCTGCCTGCATTTCCATGGATGCACCACGTTCTGGCTCAGTGGAGCGAGCGTTTCATTTAGCAAATGTCCCTCCTAACCTGTCACAGTGCTGCTTGTTTGCCCTGCAGCATATGCTCTGGTGGGGGCTGTTGATTCAGCAAAAGGAATGGTAGCCAGCAGAGCTGATCAAACGCCCCAGAAATGGTTTATCACATAAATTATTCAGGGGCTGTTGGTGTTTCTTATCACATAATGTGTTTGACCACTCAGAGGTTGGTGTGCTCCGGTGCACCAGCTTGCTGAGGGGGCTCTTCTGCTTCACTCACCTTTTGTGCAGGTACAAAGGTCTCCCGTGCTCCTTGTGGGCAATGCAAGAGGGGAGCTGAGAGCCTGGAAGGTCTGGGAAGGGCTTGAAGTCTTCTTCAAACAATTCCCAGTTGGAGTGAGGCCAGACAGAGCCTCTGGGAGCTGCTAACTCTGTGTTAAAGATGTTACCCTTCATTTTTGGCCTGGAGTGGGACACTGCCACAGTTATATCAGAAAAAGGAATAATTGAACATGCCCTGGGTGCCACAAATGCTGGGCTTGCACAGCCTGTGGGGCTGCTGGGGAGTGGGAGTGGCAGGTAAGCTGCAGCAGGAGCCAGTAGGTGCTGGTCACTGCAGGAGTGGTGTCTGGCTCTGCAGCAGCACAGGGCTGCACACAGCTCTGCCAGCAGCAAACAGCTCTAAGTCTTCTTGTTTGGTTGGAGAGACTGTATTGTAAGCTTTTCTACAGAAAGTTTGCTCTCTGGTGTGACACATTTGTATTTGTACCAGGACTTGTGGGGGTTGGTTGTTTTTTTGCTTTCTGGACCAGGTGCATCAGTCACTTCATGCTTAGGTTCATTGCACTAGTATGAACTTTCCAGGATACAGATAAGTGGTTTGGGTATCAGGTATTGAGGGCACTGTCCAAAACTGCACCTGAGAAAGATCCTTTGTTATCTTCCACCTGTGGTTGTCCCTGTCACCTGCCTGGTTGGACCGGGTCTCACCACAGGAGCAGCATTTTCCCACCCACAGTGCTGGAGTCCACTCACTTACTGTGGATATGCAACAACAAAACATCTTCTTATGGTGTTGACAGGTAGGTTGGAGTGGCAGGCAGACCCCCAAAAGTTTGGATTTTTAATTTTTTTTTTAATTGCATTTAAAATAGTTGGCTGCTCCCAGCTCCCTGCTCTACCAGTGGGCTGCTGGCAGTGCATTTCCAGCATGAACATCAATGGTGAGAATCCCAGTTTCCCTTCAGAGGTGAGAGCAGATGAGGCCTGCAGGCCTGTCTGGGACTGTGGCTTGCCTCTGCACGGTTGGTTTGCATTGCAGATGTGGTTTCTTCACAGGCCAGAGGCTGCAGGCAGGCAGGCTGCTCTCCCAGGCATCCCACACCCACCCTGGCTGTTGGGCACTACCTTGTCCCTCACTGCTCCTCCAGCAGCCTCTGCAGTGTTTTAACACAGGGTTTGTTGGGATGAGTGGCCAAAGCAGCCAGTTAACCCCTGCCCTGCCAGCCCAGTGCCCTCCCCTTGGTGCCTCTCCCACGGTGTCTGCTGGAAATGTTGTTTTCTAGGGGTTGGTGTGGCTGTAGTTGCATGGTGTGGGCACTGCAGTGACAATATCCCCCACTCCACCCTTGGCTTCTCACCCTGGGGTCTGAACTGAGGGCACCTCCCCTTATGGTGACACAACTGGGACTCTGCAGGGCTGCATTTAAAGGAAACACAAAGCTGATTTCATGTTACTTGCTTTTAATATTCCTAATTTTAAGGCACAGATCTGTTCCTGGGTTAGTGAAGCCCCACGAAATGTCACTGGCAGCTCAAGGAGCAGCCAGCTGTGAGGTGAGGAGGTGCCAGCCACTTCTGCTGCCCAGGTGGGCTTAACCACACCTTGCTGCAGAACCAGGCAGGACTTCACCTTCTTGGAGAATGACCACCCAACTCAGTGGGACTTTCTGTGGCAATTTGTGCAGCTCATGCCACCTTGAGCATGGAGAATCCAGCAAATTGTGTGGAGAAGGAAGGATTTCAAAGTCACAAGCCAAGAGCCAAATGTCTCCTGACGTTCCCTCAGTGCCTGCAGTCACCACCCCTCACGTGGCTCTGGTGGAGTGGGAGTCAGCCAGCTCCTCACATCAGCCTGTGCAGGGAGAGCAAGTGGGAGCTGCAGCCTGTGGGAGTATTTCGTGCACCAAAATGTGACTCAAGGTGCAGCTCAGTGCCATGTTTTCTTTAGCAACAAAACCTTCTGACAAAACAAAACCTTCTGACAAAACAAACCAAAGCCACTTGACAAAACTATTCCTGCTCCAACAGCCTGGGCTTCTCCTCTTGCCACTGACCTACCTGTGAGGCCACAGTGTAAGTGGGAGTACTGAAATTATCAAAGTTTAAAAAAATACATCTTTTTAAAGCGAGAAAAATTCATCCTTGAACTGAGCTCCTTCGTTAGTGAGCTGCATGGTCCCTCAGCATCTGATAACATTGTAAAGCAGCAGAGAGCACTGGCCTTGCAAGTGTGTGTCTGAGGAATCTGTCTCCACCCTGAAACCAGGGGGAGGAGAGGAGGAACTGTATTTTTGGCACAGGTTACTTTGTGTATTTACATTTTCTGCTGAGATGAATTGCCTGTAATGGCCAAATACGAGTGATTCAGTTAATTTGGGGTTCTTCTCCTCCAGCCTCATGGTAGCTCTGCAGTGCTGCACAGGGATGTTTAAATATTGCTTATTTTTCAGTTTATCCCACTCCTCCTTGATCTTTCCTCCTGGCAGTGAAGCAGTGTGTAAATATCTGTCTCGTGGTGAGAGTTTGAGTTCATTGTTGGGGTAAACTTGGTGTTAGCAGCTGAGGAGACCATGCTGGACAGCCTCAGCATCCTCAGGGCAGTGGTGCTAACTGAGTTGGGAAACTGCATCTGGGAAAACCCATCCCAAAGCCAGCTGCGGTAGCAGGCCATCCTTGGGAGTGGTGACTGAGGCAGGCAGGCCTGGCTGAGCCCCACGGTGGCTCATCAGGGATGAAGCTGATGCCCTGCTTCCTCAGGTGGGTGTTTTGGAGCTGGTGCTGCCCTTCCCCTTTGCAGGGAATGCTCATCCCAGCCTGCAGTGCCAGGGCTCCCTCTCTGCAGCTGGTGGTGTGTGTGGAGCCAGGGCAGTGGGCACTGCAGTGATTCCCCTGTGGCTGCTCTCAACAGCCTTTAACTGGGGTGTCTGTGCCAGCCCCAAGGGCTGCCTGAAGGCAAAGGCTGGGACAGAGCAGGAGGCACAGAGTGAAGCACCCCTGTGCCAATCTCAGAGTGCCAGGGTGGGGTAGGGTAGCTGCTGTCCCTCTTTGGGGAAGGACAGTTCTAGGAACCTGAGCCATCTTCCCTCAAGCCTCCCTGCCGCCCAGGTGTGCCAGGGGAGCTGGGGTAGAGGCTCCTGAGTGGGATCTGGCATCAGGTGAGAAACCATGCTGGAGAAGGGAGCAGCTTGCAGGGCTGTGGGTTACAGGACAAGATGTGAGGCACACAGGCAGGCCCCACTGCAGACATTCAAGTCATGTCCAGAAGCTGTGTTGTTATTCTGACTTGCAATTTACTACCAAGCAGTGACTGTGACCAGGACTTGATTTCTCTTTTATTTCAGCAGCTGAACGAACACTTTTCCCTCATGAGAATGTGCTGCTCTGGGCAGAGAGGAGTTACCTCTTCAGAGTGACACCAGTTTGGGCAGTGCCAGATTCTCAGTGCCATGGCAAAGGGTCTGCAGTGAGATGGAATATGCTACCCTCTCTGCCATCGAGTTCAGCAGTAAGTGCAGCATCCCCAGGGACGGAGAGTCCTGGCCTTGGTTCTGGGAAGAGCGGTGACGCCGCGCCGCTCACGCACAGGTAAGGCCAGCCAGCTGGAGCAGGGGGAAACTGCCTGCAACACGAGAAGGTCATGTTGTGCTGCTTCTCTGCTTTCCCAAGCTCAGGCCCACTCTGTGTCCCTGAAAGACCTAGGTGAAGCTAAAGTTAAGTCAGTCAGATAAATATTTATAGTACAAATGTTGGGATATAATCCTCCAGGGGTCTGATTGCTCTCTCTCTCTCTCTGTACTCCGAAATGTACTAAAGGGGAAATAATAGTGCTATAAATACTCTCATGTTTAGCTGGGTCATTACCTTGGGGTGTTTCTGGTCCTTCTCTGGGGACTGGAGTTGCAGCAGTGAAAAAATTAGCAGGGAACTGAAAAACCAGTACAGGGTGATCCCTTTGCCAACAATACTTGGTTTGCAAGGCCTCCTCAGTTATGCAATGATTCATCCTCACAGCAGCAAGCAGGTTTATGGTCCTTGCATGTGCAAGTCATGGCAGCAGCTGGGGCAGCCCTTGTACAGGCTGGTCAGCCTATTTTGTTGCAGATTTCTTTGGAAAAGCCTTGCCCATCAGATCTTTTGGGTTGTTTGTGGTGGGGTTTTCTAGTTTCTTATTGCCTTGTATTAGGAAATAGAGCAGTGCACAAGATTTCAGGATTCAGACAAAAGTAATAAAATGATTCCTGTATTTTACAACTGCCAGTTTCCCACACCAATTAATGGAGACATCTTCCAAAGTATTTAATGTCTATACACAGGCAAAATGCAACTTTCTGTAATAGAGGAGTTTCTTTGATTTGGTTTTGCTCTTTCCCTTTATAGAAGCAAGACTTGGTGCTGCTGAGCGTGCGTTTCACCTGGAGCAGGCTGCTCCAATTTCAGTAATACAGTGGGTAGAGTTAAACAATTAAAACCAGCTTGCACAGAAAGTGAAAGGACCCAGCTTTCATAAACCCACCATGCCCAGCTTCTGTGGGAAAGACTTTGAGGTTAGTGTGCTGCTCCTTTGACCATGAAGTTCCTGGTGTATGAAAGTCTTGATGGGGAATGTTTAGTGTTTTATTTGGCCTGAGACCCCCCCACAGAGGAGGGGAGGCTGGATGGATGATGTGGGGCTGTGCCTGATGCCTGGGGCTGCATGAGCCATTCTGCTTGTGTGTTGGGAAGCAGCTCCAGCAGAGCCAGGAGGCAGCTCAGGAAATGGTGCCTTATTTTCCAAGGAGGAAGCCAGGCTATGTGCAGGGCCTCTTTATCCACCCTTTTTTCTGCCTGGTAACTGGATCCCAGGTTATCTCCTTGATGTCATTCCAGCTGTGGTTGTTAGCCCTTAGCAGCCTTGCTGCTCCAATTCCTGTTGCTGTGTAGTTAACTCTGAAGCTGAGTTTGTGCAGCACAGCAGGCTGTGCAGGAGTGCAGCAGTTTGGGATAAGCAGGTATTGGTTACCCAGCACATGACACCAGTGCTATCATAAATCTGTCGAGATGGGGCATGCAGAGTGTTCCACTCTCTGCAGACAGGGCATGGGTATATTTAGGGTCATGACTATATTTATCCATGGTTCTGAGACACCTGACAGCCAGAAGGTCTGGGCTGTGGGGGCTTTGGCGTTTCAGTACCAGCAGTGAGCTGGAACTTTCTCCTGTGTCATCAGCCTTTGGGCTATGCAACCAGCAAAGAATTGGTTCTGCTTGAATTTATGTCATCACTCTGTTGCTGGTTTTCAGCTTCTCTGTGAGAACAGGAACTCTGAAAGAGAAGGAGTAAAATCCCTTTCCTTTGCCAAGTGTAGTAGCAACGATGTGCAAGAAGTAAGTGGACAAAGTGTGCTGTGAGGGGTGTTCTGGCTCGGGGCTCCTGGGGTCAGCCATTTGTCCCAGGATATCTGAGTGTGTGTAGAGCTCTGACTGTCAGCAGGAGGGGGAACAAGCCTCTAACAGGTTGCTCTCACCCAGAAAGAGAATTCAATTTCCCTGCTGTAAATCATGTTTGGCACAAGTTTCATCTATTGCCATCATTCATCTTCACACCCACCTTCCTACACTCTTGTTCCCTTGAGCGCTGTTTCGGATCTTTCTCTTGTGGTTGTGGATTGTTACGTGGAATGGGTGGCTGCAGTCACTCCCCAAACACCTGCTGAGCTCTGGAAATTTTATCACACATCAGTCAGTATCACATGGTACAACTAGATCTTACTGAGACAAAATCCTCTTTTTTTTCCCTTCTTTCTTTTTTTTTTTTCTTTTGTTTGTTGGTTGGGGTTTTTCTCCCCAGGTGGATAGCTGAAAATAGCCTTGTTCTAAACAGACCTCCCACAGAAGTCTGTATAAGTCTGGCAGACACTAGAGTTTGAAAAATGCTTCATGAGATCATTTTGACTTCATAATTTGTATCAGCATTTGAAGAAAAAGAAATAACACTGCCTCTTCTTCACTGAAGAGCTTTCAGCTTTGAGCTTGACAAGTGCATTTATCTGATCATGTACAAGAAGACTGATTTTCAGGTGATTTCTTTCTGATGTCAAGCCATAAAGCAGCCTGGAGTCTGATCCCAGAGGACCTTACCCCGCACTGTCTGCAGCAAACAGTGATTTCTTGCAAATAATTAAACCCCTGTGGAGCATCAATAGCTGGGTTGCTGATATTGCATTTAGATAAGAAGGAGGAACTGTAGGTGATGCAGGAGAGTTACTTTGAAGTATTTGTTCTCTCTCTAAAGCACTTTCTAACCAAAAGCAGATGTCTATCAAATCTTCATCTTGCCAATTAAGTTCAGGTCTGAAATTACTGCTTCTGCAGAGTTTCAGGAGGTGCAGCCCTCACCAGCACATCAGCTTGTTGCTCCAGCTGTGCTGTGGATTGGTGCAGGCTGAGGCTGTGATCAGACATGTCCCACAGCACCCCAAACCCAGCACATTCTCCCCACTCCTGGCTGCCCTTAACTTCAGGTGGCAGGGCCAGAACTGGAATCAAACCTTTCTTGGCAGGTGCAGCCTGTTCCTGTCCCTGCTCAGGGCAGCCCCGTGCTCAGGGCCCACGGCCACACTTTGGAATAGGTTTCCCTGGGCATGGACTCACCCTTGCCCCTCACATCAGGAGTCTGAAGCTCACTGAGTGCACCTGGAGCCTCCTGCCAGAGCCAGGGTGTGTGCCCTGCCTCCCTCACCAGGCTGCTGTTTTGGAGGAGCTGAACACTCACACCTTCTGCTGCAGCTAATGGGAGCTGCACTAAAAGCTCAGCAACCACGAAAATCCAGCCTGCAACTGCACTCTTGGGAATGGAGATGGCTTATCCTGTCATGAGCTGTTAAAAGCCCTGGTAGTGCAGTGGAAGTGGTTTGTAATAGCAGGAATTCATTTGTTAATAAATTTCCCCTTGCTTGCCCTGGCACTAATTCAGTGGGCTTCAGCTGCCAGGGGCTGGTGCTTACACCAGGGAAAAGCAGCTCAGGGTTCCAGGGATCTTGGAAGGGTCACAGTTCTGAGAAAAGCATCCTGGCTCGTTTCATGGTACACATGGGGTCACACACAGCTTGCTCAGCCTCTGGTTTCCTTCTGGAGTATAATCTGTACATAAAGAATAGCAGCTGTGATAATTTTAGGAGAGCAAGTTTAAAGAAAATACTTGGGAAAGAGCGGTTGGCTACATAAAACACTAACAGGAGATAGTCTTGCACTGGCAGGGAGAAGAAAGGTGTTTTAATAGGCTTCTCTGATTACCACTACAGACTCAATAGAACCCTCTACTCTCCCTAATGAGAGCAGCTGAACTCTCCTGACTTCAGCAGTGACCTACCCATGACATCTTTGCTTGAGGCTCGAGCCAGGCTGGTGTTCCTGGAAGAGGTGGGAGGATTCAGTTATTTATGGCTAAGTCTTTTGAAAGAAATTAAATGGTACTGCATCAGAATAACTCATTGCATCTCACCTAGTATTTATCCTGTCCTGAAAATAAAAAGTTAAACTTGTAACCAGAAATTTCAGAAGTGGGAGTTCAAATTTCTTTTGTTAGTTTGCTTTGAGTAAGAATTGCTCTTAAAAACTAGAGAGAGTCTGGAGGCTGGTGGTGCTCTCATCTGTCCATTTGCAGTCTGGAGAGGTGCTGCAGAGCCCTTGTGACAGGCAGTGGCTCCATCTGTGAGAGCTTGGCAGAGCAAAGCCACGGGCAGGGGAAGTTTCAGCAGTGGAAAAAAAAATTGAATTCTCTGCAGGCCCTTATGTTCCACACTCAACAAGCCTTGTGGCCCTTCAGGGGCTGAAGGGATGTGGCCTCCCATGTCCCCTGTGGCTGGAGGGAAGCACTGAATGCTTTGTCCATGTGGTCACAGGAAATCTCGTGTTGGAGTAGATGTGAGAGCCCTTGTGCTCTATGCACAGGCCCGTCCTTGGAATGATGTGCTGTTTCCTGATGCTCCTGGAAAACAGTTTCCTGCCACTCCTGGAAAACAATTTTCTGCCCTGAGATAAGCAGAAGCCGTTAACTTTCGCTAGGATTTGTCCTCACATCCGATTTACCAGGAGCACCCACAGGGGAGCTGTGGGAGCTGAGGAGGCTGTCCCTGTGCCAAATCCTTCCACAGGGCTCTTCCAGCAGCAGCAGGACAGGCAGTCCCTGCTTGGCTCACACTGCTCGAGGGAAGAGAGGAGGAAGAGGGGGAAAACAGAATACAAAGTCTGTCTTTTCTTTCCTTCATTTGCATGTATTTTCTGGATGGATTTTCCTGCTCTGACTCAACACCAGTAAGCCCTTGGTGCCCAGTGTGTGATTGTTCTCTGCTGATAGAGGAGGAAGGAGGCTGTCGTCATGTGCTGCTGGTGAAATGGCCTCTGACATTTCTCTTAACTTGTTTAAACAAATACATCTCAAAACCAGTTCTGTTTGAGAGGGCTGCACACAAAGGTTAACTCTGTGTGTGCTAGGAGTACTTTTATGTGATGTTCTGCTTTTTCAAGGAGCCAGAGGTATGTTTCCATAGAACCCAAGCTCCTAATTCTGGGCTGTTTAACAATATGTAGCTCCATTGCAAATAAGTTAATGTGAATGAATTTTCTGCTGGTTGTGGAGTTTATCTCGTTCTTTAGATTAATATAACGAAAATATTCTGTTTGCTTATCCAGACTTGCAGGTATTTTCATTCCTGCTTGTGAAACTGGTAAGATTACATCATGGTACCATTTTCTGGGTTTTAAGAGGGCTATGACATGGCACTATTATGAATCCACAAAAATTACCAAAAAAGCCTGTGTCAGTGTTTAATAGCAATGTCTGTGTCTTTTATTACAGCAGGCCTGTAGTCTGCTTTCTCCCAACAAATTCATGGCTTCCTTTGATTAATCCCTTGAACTGCACACATTTTAGTCTCGTGTTCATGCATGTCTTGGAGAGCAAAAGAAGTGTAGCCTGTGAAGAAGCAGCTGGCAATCAGGAGGGATGTTATGAGTCGTTTTCTGTCATTTTTGTTTCACTGACCAGTTCCAGTCTATCCAAGAGAGCTGCTGCCACCTCTCTAGGACCTCTCAAAGCCTGGGTGTGAGCAGCAGCATGCTCCCACTGAAGCCCCCTGTTTTCCATGCCTCTGGAATACGCTGAGTTTCCAGATGACAGGCAGAGGGTTTCAAGGTGAAATAATGCCCAGGCTTGTTCTGCTGCTGACATCAACCCCCTGAGCTCTCACTCTGGCATCTCAGGCCTTTTGTGAAGCTCAGAAGGCTGTACTGTGCCCTGTGTGCAGCAGCTTTGCCGAGGGCTCTTGGAAAGTCCCTGACAAAGACCTTCCTTGGTGTGCTGAGATAGAGAAGTCTTTTAAGGATTGGGGTTAGCTAAATTGTGATAAGCTGCCGGAAGAGATTTTTGGGTTGCATTGAGCTCAAGGGAAAAAACTTTAATCCAGAAATCATACCCCGCTGAAGGAGGTTTTGTTTTGCATAGCTGGTCAAATAGCAGTTTGTCTATGTTTTCATTTCTGCTTAGAGCTTAGGAAAAACACTGACCTATTTGAGCCCTTGAAAGGGTTGTGCAGAGTCTTACAAAAGGAAAGGCCTTCTCCCTCAGAGCAAGGAGCCACCAGAGTTGGTGCTGTGTTATGTAAAGGACAAAATGTGACTCAATGAAGGTGTAAATTCAGCTGATGAATTGGGACTTGGAGAACAGAACAGTGCAGAGAGCTGCTGGTGATAGATGGTGGTCCAACAGGATTTTCCATTCTAGGTTTATTCTTGCTTTTGGACTAAGAGTGCTACTATTCACAGACACAGTCACATCTTTCCACTGAAGTTCCTCTCCTCAGCCTCTTCCACTCTCAGCAGAAGCCCAGTGAGGTGTGTGTTGCAGCTGTAGATTTACCAGTGTTTGAGGAGATGCTTCAGGGAAATGCTGTCCTGAGGCACATCAGCCAGGGCAGGTGTCCTTAACCTGTCACCTCCCATGAGGCCATCAGCACAGAGCCAGGGTGTGAACCCAGCGTGGCAGTGGCTGTGTGACACACTGGGTGGGTCTGGGACAGGTTGTGGTCAGCCTGGGTGCCATAGCTTGTGTTTTTGCAAACATTTTGCATTTAGGAGCTGTGTTTGTGCCCACAGGATCAGTTTCTATGATGTGCTGGCTTGCTCTGCTCCTGTAGGAACCTGGCTCTTGGCACCTCTCTGGTGCCCACTGGCACAACAGGAGAGCCTTTCCAAGGATCTCCTTGTGTTACCATTATTTTCAGCACTGAACTGCACTTTCTTCTCTGCCAGGTCAGCAGTCCTTCCCATGATGCATCCTCATTCTTGCCTCTTTTTTCCCCAGCAAACATGACATGCAGGCTTTCTAGCTAACAGACCTCAATCGTGTGGTTTGGGGTGACCTTGACATCAGCAACAACTGCGTGTGCTGTTGATTGCCTTGCACATATGTGCTTGACACAGGCATTCAGATCTTGGAGATTAGAAGGAATCCTGGCAGGGGAGGCAGACAGTCTGGATGAGCTCAGCCTCCCCAGGGAGCTGCCTGGGGGAGCAGAGCACACCTGCAGAGACCTCTGCACCCTCTGTGGTGCAGCTGAGCTGCAGGGCAGGAGTGATGGTCCTGAGCCAGCCCCTGCCTGCAGGTGTCACACAGCCCTGGCTGCCTTTGGGGGAGCTGCTGTGGAGGAGTTGAGGCTGCACCCCAAGGGCTGCTTGGCACCTCTTGATAACAGAAATAAGGCAGCAGAGATCCAGGGATTAGGAGTGTCACCTTCCAGGTGAGAGCAGTGAGTTAATGCCAGTTTTCTGGTTCTTCCAGTGAATCTGCACTTCAGGAATACTTTTTCTGCGGCTCGACCTGCAAACAGCTTTGTACCAGTGTAGCTGAAGAAGTGGTTTTAAACCAATACAGCACCAATCCTCTCTGGTCACTCATCTGTTGAGAACTGGTGTCCTTCTGTTTGGCTTGGCCTGGGAGGGACTTGGAGTCTTCTTCCAGCTCCTGCCTTCATTCCAGAACCATCTGCTTTTCCAGAGGCTCCCTCAGATCTGCCACTGCAGCTGCACAACCCCCTCCAGTCAAAACGAATAGGTTTTGGAGCTACTGTTTATATCTTTATACCAATAACTTCTGTGTGCAGCTGGACTTGCAAAGCTCACAGCAGCTGTTTTGCTATAAATGTTGCTTGCAAGCTTTTCTAACAAAGACCAGCCCTTGACAAGTGTTTCACAGCCCCCTAATCATATCACAGCTTGGAGGGCCACATGTTGGAGGCCTCTCCTGTGGAAACAGGTTTTGTAATCTGTGCTTTAATGCCTTGTTTCTGGCTGCTGGAGTGAGGTTTCCTGCCCAGTGCTGCAGAAACAATCAGAGCTTGTGTCTGGCCCTCTGTTCAAAGCCAGCCTTGTGCCCCAAGCCCTGCTGGTGCTGCTCAGGAGCCCAGCCCTGGCACCCAGCTCCTGCTGCAGCCATCTGCAGGGGGAGCATCCTCAGGGACAGTGCAGAGGGGCGAGGATTTCCGACAAAGCATTTGCTGAGGGAGTTGTCCAGTTTGAGAGGAGGGCGGTCAGCACGGCTCTCCGGTGCTGTCTTGGGGACTCGGCGTGTGCTGGGAGCTCCACTCCTGCCAGGACAGCGGCCACTGGTTTCAGCTGATGGCCCTGGGGAAGAGACCTTATGACTCCATGTTCTGGTTTCCCTTTCTCCGAAACCTGGCTGGTGCTGCCTTCCCCAGTGTCACACGGAGTCTGCCTGGGAGAGGATGACGCGTCGGGGCAGCAGCGAGCACAGACCGGCATTGTGGCACCGAGTCACATGGGGCTCCGCAGAAACACCGACAGGAAAGGAGAATCACTTCATCTCGGGCTCCTCCATTGGGAACAGTCTTTTCAGATAATATATGAAGTAAGGAGTTTTGCACTGAGATTAGAGAGTAGTCTTTGCTCACAGGTATTACTGAAGTTCCTCCTTCTGCTGTTGTAGACTCATCTGAAGTGGCACGAAATGCAGCAAGTCACCTAAAACATGTCTGAGCAGGCAAAATGAGAAAAAGGACTGGTATTCTGGGAAGGCAGCAGATGTACAGCCTGGCAGGTAGGCATGTCAGGCATACCTCAGCCAGCTCTGTGCTGGTTAATGCAGGCAGGACAGCACCGAGCTCACCAGGGCAACACAGCCCTCAGGAGCTGGCTAAACGAACACACACACACAGCCCGTGCTGAGAGCTGCTGTGAGTGCTGCTGCAGGTGAATTTCTGCTGTAACCCCAGCAGCTGTGCTTCACTGAGAGGTGACAGCCATGTAAGTGAGCTCTACTGCATCATGACCTGTAAAACATTGCTATTTTGGGATTGCTGCTCTTGCAGTTGTCTTTGCATCCAGCTAAATTGGTGCCTGAAAATATTCTCTAACAACTCTGATTCATTCACTATGGGTTTTTTTCTGGTAGCTGTTTTACTTTTTTTTTTTTCTTATTTTAACTGTGTTTAAGTAGAAAACTTAGATGAGCAGCCATGTTATTTAGACACTGTGAGAGGTAAAAGTACAAAATGAGGCAGTTTGTTTTTCCTGCCCTAGCTCAGCTCAGCCACAACTGGATGCAGCCCAAGGCTCCAACCCTGCACTGCCATCACGGACATCCACATTGTTCCCAGCTAATTGCTTTCTCCCTTTGAACTGCAGCACAATGTGACACCAGGCATCACGTTGCCTTCCCCCTCACTCTCCTGTGGCCTTAGCAATCTGATACAGCTGTGGCCAAGATAAATGCCCGTGGCTGTTAAAGTCAACGCAGCCTTCCAGTGTTTTGTGAGAGAATTGAAAAGTGAAATGCTGATGTGATGTGGTCTTGCAAGAGCCTTCACTGTTCTCTGAACTAACTAGACTGGTCTTCCTCCCTACTTTCAGGCAAGCTAAGCTGTATTAATCACTTTATAAAGAAATAACACAGTGCAATGGGGTAAGATTTCTGTAGACTCAGAAACATGGGAGAAAAAGCAGTGTAAATCTTAGTTTAAAGCCGAGACTTAGCTTCATCTGGGTTCTAACTGGGCTGACTGGTTTCTGCTGCAGGCAGCTTGTTTCAGTTCTGTGCCTTGCCCCTGTACCCTGCTAATTCCCAGGGTTTGTTTTCCCTCTGGCTCCCTGTGCAGATGGCAATGGCCACTCAGTGGTGAGGCCCTCTCTGGACTTTCAAGTCTTGACATCTCCAAGTCATCCTTGAGCAACTCTTCCTTCTGCCTGCTTTCACTGCCCTTCTTACTTGGCTGCAACATGTCAGGGTGCAAATTAATATCCCATTGTTCCCTTGTCCTTGGGCTTGGTGCTGTATTTGCCATGTGAAAGCAGCTGGAGCACTCAGAGTTCCTCCCAGCAGAAGCTTTGCCCCACCATGGCACTGTGCTGTAACCACTTGGTGCCCTGGCTGTGCCCCAGCCTGCTCTGGCATGCACAGGTGAGACTGGAGCCTTTTCACTGCAGGTCTGAGCCTGGTGGGGGTTTGGGTTTGTTTGGAAGGAATATTGAAGGAATAACAGTAATTACATGATTGTACTGTGAGTGGTTCTTCTCCCCAGGAGGGCAAATGCTGCTGCAAGGCACTTCCTCCACAGGGTACCCTGAATATGGGCCCACATAAATCCAGGCCTCATTTGCATCTCACAGCTCACAGACATGCACCAACAGCTGGTATTTGTTCCAGTGAAAGAGGGAGTATTTCTTCCCAGCTCCGTGCCTTTCCTGGGTCTCTATGCAAACCCATGACTCTGCTCTTCATCAGAATAAGTTATGGGGATTCCCTGGTCAACTTCAGGTGACTCACAGCAAATTTTTCAATTTGGTATTGCTTTGCTTTTAGACTGAGGTTGTGGAGCATTTTCTGTTTCTTTTTAAAAGCAGAAATAAATTTGTCTCATTTTAAGTGAAATGCAGGTAGCAATGCAAGTCCCTTACATAAGAAACTTGTTCCAGCTTCTTGCTAAGAAGGATTAATTTGGATACACAGAATAACATTTCACCACTTGGGCAGGGAGCAACTGGACAATATTCTCTGTAAATATGAATACCAAGCATCCTTAACTCTGTGAATGAAATTGAAAAAGCAAGAAGAGACCTGTCTGGTGTCTGTAGCACCACCAGCCTTTTCCCAGTCAGATCTGGGTCATCAGGTCTTGGCAGCATTTTCCTCTCCATCCTCTACAAGATGAGCTGGCTCCATGGCTCCAGCTCTACACCTTTCTAAGGCTGATTGTACTGAAGTTCTCATTCAGCTGTTGCTGTCTGCCCAGCTGCATGTGTCCTGTTTTGAGTTGTGCTGAGCTAGGGTTTGGTGTTCCTGGTGCTTTCAGATACTGCAGACAGCTCATTCTGTATCCTGCTGCATACTTCAGGATTTGCACCATATTAAATTAATTTCATCAGGAATTATTGCCAAGTGCTTCAAAATCTCACATGAAAGTTGATTTGAAAGCAACAATGAATTAATATTTTCAGAGGTTTGAAAATTAGGGCAAGGAACATGTTGGCTTGAAGGTATTTATGAAGGAACCAAGATACAAAGGTGCTGGCCCTGTTTGAGGCCAACTTGTTGCACCACTTTATCTAAATTGAGTTTCTGTTACCTCTGCTTCCTTCTGTTAATAATGGGACACTGTTATTGCTGCGGTTCCAGAGAATCCCTGGCGGGCTGGATGGCACTGCCCAGTGAGAAGGCTGTCAGAAATACTGCTAATGAAGGAGTACCCTGACAGACATCACCACACAAAACCTGGGGCACGTTGGGGGGAAGGATTTGTTGGGTCCTGTTGATGTGTGTGTTGTATGGGCTCGATGGTGACAGAGCAGCAGAGAGACTCCGTGCTTTCCCAGAGCTGTGTCATCACCCAAACTGCCAGCTCAGGGCTCATTCTGGATCGTGGATGGCCAGGGCTGAGGTGAGAATGCCTTCCCCCAGTGCTGCTCCCACATGCTGCAGTGAATAACTCCCCTAAAGGGAATTACCTTGGGGCAAACACTGCATTGTGTTCCCTCAGCAAAGCCTTGGCCACGGGACAAAGGGAGCTGGAAATGTTGGTGGATGGGATCTGGAGCAATGCTGGCAGTGGAGGGGCTGCTCCTGCCTGATGGGTGTGTGGGAGGACAGTGAAGTGGTGTCAAATTGAAAGCTGCTTTTGATCCCTTATAATGCACTTTTGTGATGCCAGGTATTCAGTGGTTTTCTTTTTTTAAATTCTTTTTTTTCCAGCTTTGAAATATCATAGTGTTTTAATGTTCTGCTGTGTAACTGGGTATATACAACAGTGATTAGTTTGGGAGTTTCTTTAGATCTTTAGGGATGCCACAGTTCCTTACTTGACAATACAATAACATACGAGAGCCCCTCTTGGCTGCAGGCTGTGGTAATTAGCTGGTTTTGCTATAAAGTTGCTGGGGCAGTGCTTTGAAGCCCTGCCAGCTGCCAGAGCCCTTCAGCTGAGCCCAGGCCATGCTAGATGCTGGGAGCTGCAGGTTCCTGTTATTGATGTTGGGCTCTCCAACCACGCATGGCAAATGTCACAGGCAGCACACTTCCAGCTGGAGCCTCTGGCTTCAAAGACTCTGTCAAGAAGCCCTGTGTAAACACTGCATTTTTGTAAAAATATTCCAGATTAGCCTTCTTCCAGAAGGCAATAGGGGTGAAAAAGTCAGGCAACAATGGTCTACATAAAAAAGTGATAGAACTCATCTGTGCAGTGAATGTGAGTCTGAGTCTTTCTTCAATCAGACATTGGTAGGTTCTGTTTTTATTTTCTCTTGACTATAACTGGTCCTGTGATGATCAAAAAAGCTGGATTATCTCCAAATCATAGACCTCTCAGAAGCTTTGAATGGTTACCTGAAGTTTGTTTTTAAAGAAATACAGGAGGAGGCTGCTCAGAAAGACACTTTACATAGAAAATATACTTGGAAAAGTCAGTGAGGAGGAGGAGATTAGGAGCCAGATCTAAGGAAACAGTCAGAGAATAGGATTCCTGAATGATTTGTCCATGTGCATACTTCTATTCAGAAATTACTTCAATATTTAAGCCCTTTTCCTTGTAGTAATGAAAGTCTTTGCTAACACTTCAGCTCTATTTCCTTTATTTATTATTTGTAACATAGGACTGCCTCTACTATGTATGCTTTCTCCCCTTAAGTAAGTAACACCTCATAAGCATTCAAGACTGTATCTTTAAAAGAAAGTACAATGTCCCAAAGAACAAACATAGCACAGCATATCCTTTACCTCTCTGAGTCTGAGACAACAAAGCTGTGAAAGAGCTCTGGTGTTCATCTGTGACTGCAGTGGAATACAAGGAGTTTTTAAAATGCTTTCTTCTCTTTTACTTTCATAGAATCATAGGATGGTTTGGGTTGTAAGCCACCTTAGTGATTATCTGGTTCCAACTCCTTGCCATGAGGGCTGCCATTGATGACTGCTTAGCTTTTTTTAATGTTTCTTAAAAAAGGTTTGGCTTTAATAGTCAGCATCCATCTCTTCAAAATGCTGTAAAGGTGCAGCTCCTTCTCACACCAATGACTCCAGAAGCTGTTACTCTTTAGCATCCCCATCAGTCATGCTGAACTGGCATGGACATCACCCAAATGCCAGTAGGATCACAGTGAGAGACTTCGTGGCTGTTTTTCATTATGTTTGACCACATCACCATCCCTGTGAGGTTACAGCTTGCATGAGATCAACTTACAGAGGAAAACCAGCTACCATGGCAGCCAAAGAGCATTTTTGGGGACAGAAGAAAGCACTCTGAGGAGTCTTAAGACAAGGTGTGGAGTCCTCAGTTGAAAGTAAAAAGCTGTAATTGTCCAATTTCATCTGCAATTTAGGAGTACTCTTGAATTTCACAGTGTTCCTAAGCTTTCCCACAATAGCACCCACTTGTCACTCTTCCCAGTACCTCAGATTGGCTTAAAGTCTGGTGTCATATCATCATTTTGTCAAAACTTTTCCATAAACAGGCAGAAGGGCTCTGAGGTCATTTTGTTCAATATCTGCTGGGCGTTTTTCTGTCAGGTCTAACAACAAGTTTCCACCCTGCTCTAAGTAGGAGAGCTACCTCTAGATGTGTCCTTTCTCCCACCTACAGGCCTCATCCAAGGGGAATCTGGACATTTTGCACATTTGTTGGGAATCCTGACTGTCTGGAAGTCCAGGACACGTGAGAGCTCACTGGGGTTTCAGTGTTTCAGGAGACAAGGGCAGTGAGCTGCAGGTGCCTTGCAGAAGTTTCCCTCTGAAATTAAGCAAAAAACATGATTCTCTTAATGCCTTTCTGTTACTCTTTTCCTACTGCCTCCCATCAAGAAAAACTTATCCAGCCAGTGCTGGGCAGGCTCTGCCATTCCAGCTTTCCTATTTCTGCCACTTCAATGTAAGTGTTCTCTAACTTGCTCTGCCCTGTGGGTTTTGCACAGAGCTTCAGGGCTGTTTGCTGGCTCTTGACCTGCTTCACAGTGGAAAATTCTTCCACAAGTGTTACTTACAGGAAGCAAATGAATATCTCCTCTAAATGGTCTGGCTGAGGAAATGGGTCATTTAGTGAAGTACACTGTTTACTGAATAGCCAGTGGCCCATCTCCAAAATATATACTTAGTCTGAAGGAAGAAAAATATCTGAGATGATTCACTTTTTATGTCAGTTTTAAAATATTATGTAGTTCATAGCTAAAATTAAAAATGTGCATTTTCATGTGGGCTAAAAACTTCCTATCTTGTTCCAGAAAATTGGTAAAACCAAGTTTTAAATTTCTTTCAGTAAAAAATCCTGGGTGTGTATGACTCGTTGAGGTTTTCTTTGTTCCATGTGGTTTCTCTTTATACTGTGTCATGGTCCTCCACATACTGTAACATTTTATAGCTTTGTTATAATGGCTTGTGGTAGGGCTTATATCTCCCAGTGATAAATGGGTAAATTCTGTACTTGTTTTATTCAGTAATTCTAAATGCAGCAGCCAGCTCAAGCCTGGAGCATGATCTTGGTTTTATGCAGGGCTGGTTTTGTGATGTCTTCATTTATAATCGCAGTTTCTGCCAGCACCCCTTTGGTATTTTTGGTCCAGCCTCAGGCTGAAGGGAAAGTGCCTCATTCCCTAACCCAGGAGACATGAATAAGCATGTTGACATGGACTGGTGCAAGATTAGCACTGCTCTGGCTTCAGATTATCTAGATCAGACACTATTCTGTAATGTGATACTATCCACATTCAAAACATCATAATCTGGCAAAAACAAAATGCACCCAAACACAGTGTTTAATTTTTTGCTGTGGCATGGGTACTGCACAGTTGCCAGGGAAGGCAACAACACCTGAGCAAGCAGAAATGCAGCATCAAGCCAGTGCTGGTGCCTTAAGGGAACTGTGTTAGCAGTACAGAAATGCCTGTAGCATTTGACACATTGGTGCTTTTGCTAACTCTCAAATGTGAAAGAAAATAGAAAAAAAAAAAAGGCAGCAGGAATCTGTAGATACGGAGGCTGTGCCCCATGAAAATGAGGACATTTTGGGCTGCTCTAATGGTTAGTGGATGGCCCAACACCCAAGGGTCATCCAGAACTTCACAGTTAGCATTTGTAACTGTGTCAGAGCACGGAAAGGACCCTGCACGTGTCTGTGTCTGGATCAGCTCTGTGATCTCTATCAGATTTGGCACTATCAGTTACACGACTCCTCACGTTTCCAGCAAGTGCGTATTTGCACAGGAGAGAAGAGCCTTCATTTTCAATCCAAAACCATTCATCAGTCTGCTTCAGAGGTCAAATCCTCAAACAGTTTGGTAATTCTACCATCACCATCTTCACGTGATTCCAGAGCAATCTGGTAATGACTTTCAAGTAAAAGTATGTCCAGGGCTACAGCAAACTCCTCTGAGCAGTTTCGTTAAGCAAACTCCCATATCTCTAGACTTTGCTTAACAATTGCAAAATGGTTACCCAGTTAATGTTTATCCTATTGTTACTAAAACTCCCAATTCAGTGTGCCTCCCTTCAGAGACCAGTATATACGTCAGTAGTAATTGCAAGTCAAAGCCTCCCAAGATAAATTAAAAGCAACTGTGGCTTGAGCTAAATGGCTGAAGGACACATTTTCAAAGGCAGCCAGTCCATAAAAAGTGAAGTTACATTTAGTTCCTATCACCTATCCTTGTGGATGGGAATTAAATTCCTAATTTACTTAGTGGTCTTTGAATTCCTAGGGATATCTACTGACCTTAAAAAATATACGTTCTTTTTTTATAAAGTCCTGCTTGAAATCTCCCAGCTGACGACTGTTTCTGTCTAGCCTCTTCTGTGGATGACACAGATGCAGAATGGCACAAACCACATCCTGGCTGGAGACTGCATCACTTCATGGACAGCAAAAAGCTCAGCAGTCATCAAGGAGAAAGACAGAGCTATTCAGGTTTCGGAGCTGTTCCACCAGTTGTAGGTTTTACAAGCGTCTGAAAATTCTTTAGTACTATGACTAAGTGTGTCTCAAAAGGACAAGATTTGTGTGAAGTTGTCTGGGAGGCAATGAAGGTCCAAGACATGATGCAGAGGGGGAAAAGTGGAGTTAATGTGTCTGCCCTGGCCCTGGCGTGTGACGGTGTGCAGGAGCTGGCTGCCTCCTTCACACTCCTCAGGAGCTGTGCTGCCCCTAGGACCCCAGAGAGCCTCACAGCTGCCTCTGCTGTTTTCCAGACCGTGTTTGGAGCCTGCCAGCTGGGGATGTTCAGAAACGCCCTCCTTTGGGCACTGGGCAGGTGTCCATCGGCAGCGAAAGACAGCAGCAGGTTCTGGAGAGGCTGCTAGGGGGTGGGACTGGATTGCCAGGGTGACCCCAGCATCCAATTGGCTGGAAGTCCTTGTCACAAGGACTTGTTTTCACAAGGACTTGATTCGTGGAGTAGAAGGAGCACATTTGCTGCAGTTTGGGGTAAGCTGGCTGCCGGCAGCCTGGCTGGGAGAGCTGATTCAGCGTGGCCAGCCACTGCCTGGGAAGCCTTACCCGACCATGTGGTTCCTGTGCTGAACAACTGGAAAAAATGACTTGCTTAATGGGATGCAGGCTCACGAGCTGAATCAGCCTCGGCAGGGCTTTTGTTGTTTCAACTGTTTCTTGTATTGAAAACCCTGCTCCGTGGCCATCTGTGGAGGCTGGCAGTGTACCAGTGGTGTCAAACCAGGAATGATGATTGGGGAGAGCAACCCCTGCCCCAGGGCAGCAAGGGGAGGTGGAGAGGGGCAGGTTAAACCTCACCCCTTTGCTCTGGAGGGAAGGTAAAGCCCAGCCACCAGCACATCTCCTCTGGCCTGACAGCAAAGCACAAACTGTGCACTTCTGCAGAGAGCAGAGAAACAGTGAGAGGGTGGCAGCTGTGACAACCCACGCTGCGTGCTTGGTCTATTAGGGTTTTGTCTGTCAAATGCATGCAGGCTCTGCTGCCTCCAATCATTGTGTGCAGCCACAGTCATTGCTGCTCTTTGTCTGGTGCAGGCAGCTCTGCTGGGGCTCGCCTTGCTGGGGCGCTTTCAGGTCACTGTGACTTACAAAGGGAAATGCTTTTCAAACCTCCTCTTCCCCTGCCATGTAGAAACAGGCACAGAGATAAATGGGGATATGGGCAGGGAGTGCTCCTTGCACTTGCCTTCCTGAGCTCTCGACTGCCTTTGCTTTGCCTGGATGCAGTGGAGCTGTACATTCACCTTACACAGCAGGGGACTGTGCAAGGGCACTGTCACACAGGCTCAGACAAACAGCAGTGTAGCCAGTAAGACACAGATAAACAGTTCTCTGACCATCTTCAGAAGAGGTGCAGCTACAGCTGAAATTGTGGATCTGGGCTTTGTATATAGTAGTTGAGGAAAGTGATGGGTCACGCTACAGGAGAGCAGCAGAAATAATAATGGCAAACCCCTGCAAAAGTAATAGCAGCACTCCTCCTCCCACACCATATTCTGCATGGAACAACTGAAATAAGGCTTGTCCAGCCTAAACTACAAAGGGCTAAAGAGGCAGAGAACAGGATCCAAGTATGAAGCCAGGGTCTGTCCCCCAGGTCCACGAGGAATCACACATCAAGAAAGGGGCCAAAACTGCAGTGAGAAGGGTTGGCAGGAGGAGCCAGGGCTGGACTGCTGCCTTTCTGCTTCAGGGAGTAGTGTGTGCAATGCACTGCCTTCCCTTACCTGAGAAATGGGGATAAGAAATAATGGCTGGTTACTTTTATCCCGGCAATCTACTTGTTTCTGAAGCACTCCAGAGCCTTGGAGGTGGCAGGGAGCCCAGGCAAGCGTTACACTTGAGCAGCAGCTTGTGTTGATGGTGTGAGGCTGTAGCTGGTGAGCGCGTGTGTGCCCGAGCCGATGGCACTCCCAGCACACAGCAGATGCTCCCTGCACGTTCAGCCACACAAGCTGGGGGCTGCTGCCTTGAGCAAACGGAGAGCAGCCGGTGTTTTGTCTTGTGACTCTGTCACTGTGGCTGCTGGCATCTCAGGTCTGTTTTAAAGCCTGGCAGAGGGTTGGTGCTGTACACAAGAGGAAATTGATTTTGCTGACAGCCGGCTCCTGCACGGAGCTCCTCGGGGCCATGAGAATTTATGCAGCCAACATTGTCCCTTGTGTGAGTCTCGTGGATCGTAGAAATAAGGCCCAAAGCAGGGCCTTTCATCTCCCAGAGCTTCATGCACAGCTTCATCATCTCCTGAGACTCCATCGTGACTCTCAGGATACTTGGTAGCTTGGCAAAGAGACAGCTCTTTGATGCACAATATTTCAGGGAAAACTAAGTATTTTTTTGAAAATACTTACTGCTGCAGCTGCGTCTGCAGCTCCTGTGCTTGCAGAAGGAGACTTCAAAATGCAAAGGGGTGATAATCTCTTTGTCATGCTGAGCCTTGGTTTTAAGTTCAGATCTGTGCAAAGTTTCATCCTGCCACGATTGCCTCTGACTCCCAGCAAAGCCCCTGAAGTCTTTTCAAGGCAGCTGGATTGAGTGCTTCTACTGTTCCCTCCAGGAAAGGATCTGAGCACCTTGGGTCTGAGGGAGCACTGAGGTTTAATCATTACACTAGTGCTTCCAGTCTGTATTTCTGCAGCATTTTATAAATAGCAGGAAATATGGTCTTTTCAGCATGCTATTCTAAACCCTGGTTACTCACCCTGTAGCATGGTATCTTCTACAACTAAGGCTGTCTCCAATTTCTAGCCTTGACAGCCTCGACCATGACCTGGTTGGAATCAGACCTCTCTAAGCACTGCAGGGCATCTTGGAAGGATGCTTCATCTCAGATCTGCTTCTGCCTGGATCTGATGGCAGAGGAGCTGAAAGCTCTCCATGCAGATTGCTCATTGAAATGCAAACCTCATCCCAGTAAAGCTTCTGTCTGCCAGCATACCCTTTGACAAACTGATAATCCATGATAATAGAGAGTTTTATCTCCATTCTTAAACATCATCAGGCATGATTATTAATGTCTTCCTATTGCACAATAAACAACACAGAACCCTCAGCTTTCCTGAAAGTGGAAGGCAGGCAAATTACATCTGCACTGTGGGTGAGCTGTGCATTTGCTGCTTCTGCAATCAGCCAACAAACCCCTCCAGATTTCTGAGGCCAGACTATTGCTCCTGGCAGCTTATCTCCTTACTCAACAGCAGAGCAGACTCTCGGGGTGAAAAGCCGAGCCTGTTGAAATCAGTGGCAAAGTCCTGCTCATTTTCCTTGAGTCAGGATTTCTCACTTGATCTCTTCATTTCTGAGTGGGCAGAGGAAAAAACATTTCTTTTTTGAGGGTCTTTTTGGAGGGCAGCCTGTGCAATGTTCTGCTTTTGTCTGTGCAGAAAGTGTGCAAGGTGTGGGAGGTCCTGCAGTCCTGAGTGTCCTGTGCTGGGAAGGCAGGACCAGGAGGACAGGATCTGTCTGTGCTCCCAGGCAGGACACAGGGCATTCCAGCCTGCACTCTGTACCTGGTGTTCATCCTGTCAGGGCTGAAACACATCTCAGCAACACACCCTGGAGATTTCCTGGTAGAGGACAGGAATTTCTTTCTGGATCCTCTGGTGACTTGAGTGACCCCTACATCTGACCAGGTTTTGTAGTGCTGCTAGAATCCAATCCATAATTCTCTTTGCCAAGCATGAACTTCCCTGTGGGCAGCCTCCACTTGCCCGTTGGTGGGTAAGCAAAACGCTGCTCTTGTGTGTGATGAAAGTTCCACCTTGTGCCACCCTTCTGGTGGCTGCAGCAGTGACACAGCTGAGAGCTCTGTGGCAATCTATGAGAAACCCAGTGACTGCAACCCAACCATACATGTGCTTATGGCCAGTTTTAAATCCAAAAAAGCCCTAGAACTGGCAGTTCAGAGATGGTTTCTGACCAAGCACAGCTCGGATAGCCCCTGGGCTAGATCTAACAGGAGCAGCAATTTGCGTAACTCAAACTCTGCTGCTCATAATGACGCACTGATGGGATGGGCATTGCAAGGGGCCATGGCAAGAATCCTGCTCCTTTCCAGAGAATACTCTGACCTGCCAACTGGCTGTCTCCAGCTTCAGTGAACTGATCAAAGTCACAGGAGCCAACTGCCCCAGAGGCCAATGACCCTGTGCCTCGTCTCTCACGCACTGCAGCACAACTGGCTTTGCCTTGTAGCTCCTGAAACCTGCCCTGGTTTGCCATCTAAAGAGCAATTACACAAGTCTTTCTCTCATCTCCTATATTGTGCCAGAGACCTCAACTGCACCTCAGGAGTGGGGGTTGTTGGTGTTTTTTCTCCCTTTTATCTCCCCGAGACTTTGATGCGCCTGGCCCCTTGTTCTTTGGACACCAGCTTGAGCACAGAGCACCTTACAGATAATTCTGGTTGTTCTATTTTAAGGCATTCCTCTTTCTCTCTCTCTTTTTGTGGTAAACATTGGTAGAGCTCCACTGAAACATTGCCTGAACCTCTAGCCCAGTATGAGTCTTTGCTGTTAGAGAAAATCTTCTAAGATATCTTTTCTTGGCTCCAGAATGCCCATTAAAAAAAAAAATCTCAATTAAAATGGAGGCAGAAGGAATGTGCTGTGAGTAATGTGCTTTCAGTGATGCAGAGCTGGCTGGTTCTGACCTGACTGCTGCCCCAGTGCCTACATGCCTGTGCTGCAGCTCTGTAGGGCTGATGTGGACCTGAGTCACCACTGAAGGCTGCTCCTGGCACAGCCTGTGTCAGACTTGATGCAATGAGGGCAACGAGGATGGTGAAGGGCCTCCAGGGGAAGCCATATGAGGAGTGGCTGAAGAGAACTGGTCTGTTCGGCCTGGAGAAGACTGAGGGGAGACCCATTGCAGTTACAGCTTTCTTATGAGGGGAAGAGGAGGGGCAGGCACTGATCTCTGCTCTGTGTCCCCAGTGACAGGACCTGAGGGAAGGGCCTGAGGTTGTGTCGGGGGGGTTTAGGTTGAGTATTAGAAAAGGGTTCTTCCCCCAGAGGCTGTTTCAGCATTGGAACAGGCTCCCCAGGGCAGAGGTTACAGAGCAAGCCTGGCAGAGTTCCAGAAGTGTTTGGACAATGCTCTCAGGCCCATGGTGTGACTCTTGGGGATGGTGCTGTGCAGGGCCAGGAGATGTGCTTGATGACCCTTGTGGGTCCCTTCCACCTCAGCACATTCTGTGATAAATTGACATAGAGGATAAAAACTGGCTCTGCAGCAGAGACATTGCCAGATTCAGACTGTGATTGCAGAGGGGGAATTTGGCAGCCCTGCTCACCAGTGCCACAGAATGGGGCACTGCTGCTTCATGTTTTCTATTTCACTTTTGTACTGTTGAGATAAGCAATGCCCCTGTGGAGATGGCTGGGTTTGCAAAGATAGCAGGAGGATTCCCAGTTCTCCTCTGCACACTGTTAAAGCCTGGTCTGTTCACCCTTATCCAGCTGCTGCCAGAGGCTGGGCAGGGATTCCCCAAGAACTCAACAGGGAAACCTGGGGCTTTTTGTGCCTCCTCTTGGGAATGGGCCTGGGTGCTGTGCTGGCTGCTGGTAACACGCTCCCAGTGCAGGTGGGATGTTGGCCACAACTCAGAAGGCAAGAAAGAGTGAATTAGAAGCAAAATGCTTCCAGGAACTCTGTAACACAGCCTATGAAGCAACTGAAACAGCAAGGTCTGGTCTCTTGTCTCCAACCTCCCTGCACAGGACAGAGATTGTGCTCTATTCCTGCTCCTGACAGCAGGTATGGGTCTTCCTGGCCGGGGCAGGGGTGCGTGCTCCTGAAAGCTGCTCCAGGCCTGTCTCAACCCCAAGAGATTGATCAGCCTCCTCAGACTCCCCTTGGAGCCAACACAACAGCATGGAGAGAGCAGTCACCTTAGGTCATTGTCAGGGTCTGAGCCTGGTGCCCTGGCAGGCTTTGGTGACAGGAAGGTGATACCTGGGATCCCAGGATGCCTGGAGGAAAAAGACCTGGAAATAAGCCCAGCTGAAGGCCTCATTTTGGCATCTTTCTTTTATTTTCTTAGCAAAACTGATATTGGAAGCTATGGGACAGAGCAGCTTTCTGTCACTTGTGGCTTGATGCAGTTCACACAGACACACCTGGTCTGTGGATCCAAGTGAAGCTGCTCCCTGCTCCCAGCAGTGACTGCACACCCCACCTCCCTGGGATTCAGCAGTGTTGGTTTGTAGGAAAATCTTTGGGGTATTAAATTTTTGTGGGAAACATGGAGACGTGCACTTCCCTGTCCTCTCACCTTTCACAATGGCCTGAGTTCAGCTGCTGCCTGCACAAAGGAGCAGGGCTGGACAGGGCTCCTGAGACCTGTCTGGATCCAGTGCCAAGTGCCTGCTGAAGTGGTGCTGGGCACAGGGTTAGCAGGGAACAGGAGCTCCCTTTGCAGAGAAATGTGTGTGCTCATGTGTGTCTGTGTGTGCATTTGCATGCCCAACACACCAAATTGGTTCATTTATATTTTCATGCATTTAAACATTGCCAGCTGTGCTAATGATGGCTGCAGCACATCAACCACTTCTGTTCTCTCCCAGACTTGTTATTTTTCCCACTGGTTGCTCTATCTGTTCTGTGAGAGTGCTAAAGTGCTGTTTCTCTCACACTGTCTCAGGTAGGAAATTGCAGTAGCCTGTGTATTTTAAGCATGACTTAATTTGGACTGGCAAGATCCTGGGTTTGTTAGAGCAGAAAGAGATCTCATAGCTGGGATCAGTTAGCTACAGAGGCTGAGCAGATTGGGGGAAAAAAAAAGAGTATATTGTCATCTTTGGGAGATTTAAAAAACATATGCCTTCTCTCCAATATTCCAGACTATTGAGCTTTATCAGTTTTACTGCAAACTACAAATGCTTTTGGTGTAATGACAGCTCTTTAATTAGAACTTGGAAGCAATAGCATCTGCTGATTATAGCATGGTCCAGCATGTTCATATCCCTCAGTTTTTATTTCCAGCTCTGCAATTAAATTGTTGCACGCCTCGAGGCAAGTGACTTCACCCCTCAGTGTCTGTACTTCCACAGATGAAATTAAACCTCCACTGGAGACCCCTGGACAGAACCTGCTCAAATGGCACAGTCTTGGGTTGCTTTTCCATCCTGAGCATATTTGTCAACCCATGTATCAGCCCAGAGAATGAGTGTTCAGGATTTACCTTGTCCAGGCATAGTCTATGAGACATTCCAGGTTTGAACAATGGAAATTTTATAGGCTTCACTTATAACTGGCTGGGCAAGAAACAACAGCTTCACAGTAATGAGTCCTCACTTGCATGGAATGCCATTTAGTGTCTGATCTCTCCTCACCACAGTGAGATTTTAAAGTCTGTCTATCCAGAGTGCATTTCTAGAGGGATGAAAAAGGGGCAAAATCCTTTCAGTTTGAAGCCATTCTCAGTTCTGTATGGAAAAGGTTTTGTTTCCCAAGAGGGATATTATATAGTAGTGATTATGGAAAAAATTAAGCAATGCAGTTGAGAGACAGCACAACTGGTTCTGCTGTCTGCAATCTTTCCCCCCACACTGGGGGAGATACTGGTGGAGATGAAGGAAGATGACAGTGGGTTTTGTGATGACCCTCTTTAAGCCTTTAGTTTTGTGCTTGCCACTCTGCACAATAGGAATGGGATATTTGCCCTTACAGCCAAAGGTAGCAGGGTGCTGCACAGTCTGAAAGTCACTGCAGTCCCTTCATTGGAGATTTCAAATGCAGCCAACAGAAGATTTTTTTTAAGTGTCCCAATCACGAGAGCCAAGTGGGGCAAAGTCAGAAGGGATGTGCACAAGGGAAGGAGGGTGAGTCACATTGAGCACTGGCAGAAAGGACAGTACATTGGTGTTATGTGTGCTTACGGGCAAGCACTGGTGTAAAGCACAACAAACAAGTGGCAATTTTTTTTCTAGTCTTACTTAAAAATGTTCCCAAAATCTGTGAGTACAGCATCACAGAACGCCTGATATTTTGTAATGCCACAAACACTGACCTTAACAAACACCAGAAATCCCACTGGGAGCTTCATCCTTTTGCAGTGGAAACATGATGTCTTTAACAGTAAGGATGTTTCAATAACTTTCCGGGATTTTTTTTCCACTTTGGCACAGCTGTTCTCTGGCAGATTGCAAAAGAGAGGAATTCAGTAGTAACAGCTTGATTCTGCAGAATGCTAAAGCCTTTCTGTCCAGGACTGTGTGTCCTTAGCCCCTACCCACAGCAGCTCAGCGACACACAGGATTACTCAGCGTTTTGCAGCCTCGAGCCACTCTTACCCACTTGGCCCTGCCACCAACTTTTCTATTCTTATTTCCATTAATATTTCTGTGGAAACGAGCTGAAACAGGTGCCTTTCTCTGAAGGAACTCAGCCCTTCTGTCTAGGAAAGGGTTTGGTGTTGTTGTAGGAAAGCTGTGGAGCAGTAATATGTCTTGAAAATTTATGCCTCGATTTCTCCCTCTTAGAAAAGCAGCACCTTGATGCCAGATTTAGTAACAATGGCAGCATAACTGAATTGTTTATTATGTTGTGTTAAGGTTATGTAGAGGAAATGTCAAGGGAAATGGCTTCCTCCCCCTGTTTCTAAACTAAGTGTAGACTCCAAACAGGTGTTTATTCTGATAGAATTTAACAGTTTGAGAATGGGTGGGGGGGTTTTGTTGATGAAACAGAAAAAATATGGTATCTTTGCTATGGCTGGCATGAATAACATTCATTAAACCTCTTATTTGGACATAAAATATCCACTATTGCATAAACAGTGCCTGGGCTTTCCCCATACAGCACTAATAAGAGTCAATAGTAAAGTTCTTGTCAGCTTCAGGAGGCCAAAGGAGTTTCACGCTGTTCTGGCCCTTCCTGGTATTTGCTGCCTCACAGATCAGTGTATTGCAGAATCCTCTGTTGTTCAGAAGAAGGCAGAAAACATGTTTTCCCTCTCTTTGGCCTGGCTGTTCCTTGTCAGAATGAGGGAGAAGAGCAAGAGGCTGAAGCAAAACAAACATGAGCGGGGCAGGATGGTATTTGGTTACTCTGGGGCCGGGTGAGCAGCAGTGAGGTGCTCACTGTTTTGTTACAGCTGCAGCAGTCTGTGTGAGACAGAGACACCCCCAATTCCCAACAGGACCCCCAGGCTGCTGCCACTGCCCTGGGAAGGGCTCTGCCCTGTGCAGGGGGTGCCTTCCCCAGAAACAGCCCCAAACTGCAGCACTGGGTTGTGCCTGGGAATGGTGACTGGCTCAGCACCCCAAATCCCCCCTCTCTGAGCACAGCCTTGGCACTGATGCCAGTCTCCCTGCTGCCAGAGCAGTGAGCCAGCCTCTCTCATTCTGGAAGTCCTGTATCTTAGGCTGTCAGGGTCCCTGGAAGAGCCTGTGCTGCAGGCAGACAGGCTGGGTGCTGGGGCAGTGCTGGCTCCCTCGGCAAGGACACCTGAACTGGAGTTGTTTGTGTTCCCAGTGCACAATCAGACAGGACACCTCCAGCCACCTGCTGCAGGGCCTTTAAACTGACCAGGGTGGGACTTCTCAACCAGTGGAATGATAATATTTTTAACTGCCCCAGCTTGATTGCATACAACCATCTGCCCCTCAAGGAGAAAATGCAAGGAAGGATGTTTTAACACTGAGGTCAACCTCTTCTAATTGCTCTTACAGGCCTGGTTTGCAAACTTCCCATTTGATCACTGCTGAAACTCAGACCAGCATTTATCTGAATGGAGGCTGGTTTTGCTGCTCTTCACTAACCTCTTGGTCATTAACTGTAAGAATTAATGGGGACTTTCAGCTCATACATACATAAAAAACAGATATTCAGCATCCTGTTGGATTACAGACCACCACAGTGTATGTGTAACCTGCGGGTCAGATCCTACAGTACTATCAATCCTGTGATGATTTTTAAAACATAAAACCATGTGGGAGCAACTTCAAATCCCAGCCTTGCTTTGCTTTGTTCGGGGTTGGTTTGGTCTGGGGTTTAATCCTTCATAAAAACTTTTCAGAAATGCCCCACAACAGCTCTGAGGCTGTTGGTCTGATGGGACACAATGTGGCACTGATGGAGCTGGCATGGGGCTGGGAGCAGCCAGACCTGGCTCGGGTGCTCCAAGGACCTGCCATCCCTGCTGTGAGGCTTCCTGCTCCCCCAGCACTCATTTCCTGCCCCCAAGGAGCAGAGCCTCCTCCCCACAGCAGCATGATGTTGAGTGTTTATTTTGAAAAGCTGTCTGCGAAAGTCTTTAGGGTTGCTCTCTATTGTAAGGAGAAAAACTAAAATTAAGTGAAAAGTCTCCTCTCTAAAAAACACCAAAGCAAGTGCCTTTGCTTTGTGTAGCAGAGTGCACTGGCTTCTATATCTGCAAAGGATAATGGCTGCAGATTTTTCCAGCATAAAGTGACTTACAGCTTAAATTTGTCCCACAGGTCTTTAAGGACGGGCCCACAAGCTTATGATAATGAAATGCTTGTTAAAGAAAAAAATAATATGCCATTTCTGTACCATTAAAGTGCCATTGTAGGTGGATAATTAAATCAACATGATCTTTTTCCTGTTTAGGTTACTTAACTTACTGAACTGGGAATTGCTCTGCCATCAAAAATACCTTAGTAGGAAAGTTTGTCACTTTTACTGCATTGAGAAAATCTTGTGTTAGAGACAGGGCTGTTATATCACAGCTCTTTTTTAGCCACGTTGTTTCTTCAGTGCAGAGATTTAAGAGTATTTTGAATAGCAGTTATTTGCCAGATTGCCTTTAGCAGTCTGACTCCTGGGGGCCAAAACCCATTGCCTGTCAGTGTCACTTCGGACAAAGTGACCGCCTGTTTGTGCTGCCCAGCAGTGCCAGGCTTGCCAAAGATGAATGAATTCTGTTAGAGATGGGATGTGCAGTTTTTCCTACAGAAATATCAGCATCAAAAGCATGGGAAGAAAAAAGTATATATTTCATTAACATGTACTGTTTAAGTGAATTGCATAACTGAGGTATCAAAGCAACTTTTGAGTGGAGAATCTGAGTACTCTTTTGATTCTGATTCAGCAATCTGCTTAGGCATATGCTTATCTCTGCTATAGATCTGCCTGTTTGAAAAATAAAAGAGAGAATTGAAGTGTGGTAGCCAAATCTCCAATGCTGATTAAAGGCTTTTCTTCCCTCTGTGGTTTTCTTCTGTCTGTGGCTTATGAGGAAAAAAAAAACCCAAGCAAAGAGCAGCTTCTGGCGGTCCTGGCAGCCCTGAGTGCTGAACAGTCTTTTATCCAGGGTGAAGAGCAACAGATCCAACTCACAGGAGGGAAGAGTTGTTCCCACATTCTCCAAGGCTTGCAATGGTGTTTGTCAAGCAAGGTTTGTCAAGCTGCAGTCCTGCTCTAGGAGCTAGGGCAGCTATTCTGACATCAGGCGTCCCATCCAAGTGCTGTTGTGTCCTACGTTCCTCATTCCTCGCATTGCTGTGTTTACAACAGATAAGGAGAATAGGCTGCTAAAATGAGTAAGTGGAGTAGGCTCCCAGCTTGGAATACAGCAGAGAGGGAAGGCACAAGGTCATGGCTGTAGCATGGACCACAAAGCAGGGGGAGCAGAAAGCTCAAAAAGCACCCGTTCTAGTGTTGGAGAAGTTTACAGTCCTTATTCCCAATGGGCAGCAAACAGACGGGGTAATTAAGGCAAAGAACCTCATTGCCATGTACAGACACTGAGCTCAGAAATGCTGCCAGCTCAAATCAGGTGTGGTGGTTCAAGGAAAAGGTGTGCAGAGCTGCTGGGCTGCTGCTCTAGCAAGCAGGGCTGGCCTTCTGGCTCTCTCTCTGCCTTAGTCCTTCCCCTGGAACCCCCAGCTGCTGTTCTCCTCACCAGCCTGAAACCCTGTGCCCTGCCTACAGGACAGATTTGAATTTTTAGTAAACCTGAGCTAAGGTAGTTATTTTGAGCAGAGTTTCTGTAAAAGTCTGTGGTTCCAGCAGTTTCGCTTTGAGTTTTGGGTGGAAACCTGCACTCAATGTGAGGTTCAGGTGCTGCAAAAGAACCAGGCAGAAGTGTTTTCCCAACAACACTGAAAATTAAAGTTTCAGATTTGTTCAGCCCCAGAACACCCTCTTTTCAGTTCCCAGGGTGCTGGACTGTAAAGCTGTCTCTCAGCAAGAGCAGAGTCAGTGTGAGTCCTTCTGCTTCTCACCCTTCTCTCTCTCAGGGGGTTTTATCTGAGGAACAGGAACAGTCAACCATCTTCAGTGGGATGATGACACAGAGGGGTAGCAGGGCCTGAGGCAGTCCTGCTGCTTGTCTGTACAGTCCTGCAGACTTTTTGGCCCTTTTGGTTGTGTATATCGAATATAGTGGTTGAACCGTGGAGACTCTTGACCTGCTTCTCTTTGGCCTGGGCCTGTTGCTGGTTCCCAGGCAGTGACTGGTCCTGCTGTATGGGTACAGCCTGGACTTCTATCAAGCCCAGATTTTGAGAGGGCTGTGTATCATGGAGTTCAATCTTTATTTCAGTGCTCATCCTCTGGCAGATCACAGATGTAGTTTTCTTTCCCTTCCCTTGTCCTGCAGTCCTAGTTGGATGCCTTGGCTGCATGCTGGAGGATTTGTCCCTGTCCTGTGAAAGATGAGGTTGTGGCTGTGCCCTTTATTATATGACAAGTTCAGTACATTTTGGAAGTGCTTGGTTTGAACTCTGTGAGTAATGAAAGAAGGGACCCAAGTGCAATTGGTAGGCTTCCAGACCTGCCTCTCTCTCCTGCCTTCCCAGCCCCAAGGCAGAAGCAGCACTGCTCTTAGGACTCAGTCTGATATCTGAATTCATGAAATAGCTCTGTCCTGTAATGACATGAAAATCCAGCTATTAATACTGCCGAATGTTGTGGAAGTCTGTCTGATTTGAGATCCAAATGTGTGGCATGTTTCTATGTGTCATTGTGAGTATTCATCCCTAAAGCCACCCCCACTCCAAATACACAAATGGAGCATCTAGAAGAAAGGAGCTCTGTGACTTCTCAAGCTGAGGACAGACACTGCTCCATTTGTCCTCCTCCACTGTGCTCTCTGTGCAGGAGCTGGAAGTCATTAACTGGCATGTTTCCACCTACTTTGCACTCTGATCTAAGCTTATTATGGCAGAGTTTCCTCTTTGGATCTGTGCAGTGCTGGTTTCATTGCTGCTCTGATGAAAGAATAACTGTTTGGTGGCTTAAACACTACCTCTTTGCTCCCACTGTGCCCTTGTGACCCGCTCAGGAGATAGGGGCTTGATAATGCAGGGTCATGGGCACTTATGGTCCCACCTGCATGGTGGGAAGGAAGTCTGTGCCTGTTTAAATGGGAAGCTGTCTGGGATACAGGAAATCTGCCCTGGAACAGGCTGGAAGGCCCTGGCAGTATATCTGAGCCATATGTAACCTGGAGCATTATAAAGTATGTTTCTTGTCCCATGGGACAAAATGAGGAAATGAGCCCCATTCATGTTTGCAATCAGTGAGATTTTGTCTGAGCAAGTGGGGTAGGACTCAAGATGTTGACTAACCTTCTGGCAAAAAGCAGGGATTGAAAGAAAAAAGAGTAATACTGCACCAGCTTTGCCTGTAGTGAACTCAGTAGACAGGGACAAAAGCTTTTAAAAGTAGGAAATCAAAAACAAATCTGTGACTAGGTGGTCCTGGAGAGATTTAATTGAGGGATATCTAAACTGTTTATCTGTTCCCAGGGGTAAGGAGAGTCATGAATAAACCTATGTGTGCTTTGATGGACAGTTAGTGACTCATGCAGTTTTGTCTGTTATCTCACCATGAGAAATAGTTATGGAACAAAGCCCTATCCAGCCTGAGTGTATAAATGTATTAAACAGTTTCCACTTGAACTTGATATGCTGATCTGAAGTACTCTGTAAGGATATGGGTACATATCACTAGTGAGAGCAATTGGTTCAAAAAGGAAAAAAATATGGCATCACTCAGGCAGTTGTTACAATCACTGAGGGTAGCTGCCGTTTCCCAGAGAAGAGCTGCTATTTCATTTTACTGCAAGATCATTTGTATAAAGGATTTTATGGCACTTTAAGCTGCCTGATCCTCAAGCACAACATTGCCTCTGTTGAATTTTCTTCCTTCCTTCTTTCCCTTTCCTCCTTTCCCATTCTTCTCCCCTATAATATTTGTTTGTTCCACAGTTTGAGCTTTTGACAGAGGTTTTTCTACCTTCACTAGCATTAGGCTTTGTTTATTTACAGGGTCAAGACTGAGCCAGCTACAGTGAGGATGTGGCAGAAATATTTCCATGTTTGGGGTGGTGTATCTGTTGTGGATGTCATGTTTTTAATTTCTGAATATTCACATCCAAACCCCTTGGGTCAGGTCAGCAGGCAGCAGGGTGAATCACTCCTTATGGATTTGCCCCTCATGGTTGGGCACAGAGAGCAGGCACTAACTAAGGGGGCTACAACAAAGCTGGAGAAGGACGTTTGACAAGGTCATGCAGTGATGGGACATGGGAGAATGGCTTTAAACTGAAAGAGGGTAGATTTTGATTAGATATGAGGAATAAATTCTTCACTATGATGATGGTGAGGCACTGGAACAGGCTGCCCAGAGAAGGTGTGGATTCCACATCTCTGGAAGTGTTCAAGGCCAGGTTGGCTGGGGCTTTGAGTAACCTGATCTAGTGGAAGGTGTCCTTGCTTGTGGCAAGGAGTTGGAACTAGATGACCTTTAAGGTCCCTTCCAACCCAAACCATTCTGTGACTCTACAATTCTATGAATTTGTAGGACTGTGTAAGGATGGCTGTGTCCGTGCTGCCCTGTTACAACTTCCTCCCAGCTGTGACCTAAAGGCTAAATGTTTTACCATCCAAGCTGCTGAAATTACTTTAGCTTGGCCAAGGGAGGGCTGCAAGGGAGGCTGAGCAGGTAAAGCAGGTAGAGCAGAGTTCTGGGTTTCTCAATCCTGCTTGAGCATCTCTGTTGAAGTATGAGAGTTGCTGGTGCTGAAAGCAAAATAACAAGAGTTCAACCACAAGCTCTGGAGGGAGATGCCAGACAAGAAAGTATCCCAGAGACATCTCCACTGACAGCTCCTTCCTGCTGAGCCAGCAGAAGGCCAGGACTTGCCAGGTGGCCAGCACGGAGCAGGCAGAGCAGCCAATGCAGATGGCAGGGCCTCTGGTGACAAATCTGCAGAGTGAGCAGCCTCGGTGGCAGGCACAGGGACCTGGCCTGGCAGGAGCAGCTCACATAAGCACAGGTGCTAACTGGACATGCAGACAGCTGAGTGCCACAAGGCTTTTTGCTTTGGTTCCTCCTGCTGAGCCCTGCAGGTCGGTGCAGGGCACCTCTTACTGAGCATGCAAATGGACTCAGCCCAAAGCCTGAGTCTCACGTCCAGGAGCACGGGGCAGCTCAGCGCCCTTTGTTACCTTTTGCCTGGCAAAGCCTGGCCAGAACATGGCATGTACTTTGTTCCCTGTGTCCCAGGGGTGTGCTCGGGGCCCTGGGAGCACAAACTCCAAAGAGAAGCCGGGCACAAGGCAGAGAAGGGAGCTGTCCGTGCCGGACCCGGCCGGCCCTGCTGGCAGCCGCGGCAGCTGCGGGCTCTGTGCTGGGGGAGCTTGCTCCACACACTGCCCTAATCCCTCCTTGCCTGCTGGCTCTGCTGGGGCTGCTGTGTACAGGTTGCAGGACAGGCTTCTGAGTAAGAGTGGATTTTTTGTTTGTCTGGTTTGGCTTTTTTCTTTCTCCCAGAGCAGCACTGTCAGGCCTGGCCCGGTGAGCAGGGCTGTAGCAGCCTTTCCACAGGCGGCTGCGTGCTCTGAGGGAAAAGTGGGGTTTGCTCTGGTTTGGCCTTTAATGAAAAGAAAAATCCAGTCCTTTCCTTTTTGGATCAGTGCTCCTTGTGAGGACATTAAACTGCCTTATTCTTCTTTACTCAGCCTTTCCACAAAACACTCATCTCTACATGTCTCTTAACAACTTGCCTTGTTTGAGTGAAGCTTCCTAATTATAAAATAGCTCTGGGCTGCTGGCGCAGGCTTGGCAAAGTCACACAGCTCTCTGGAGATGGATCCCTGTGCAGGGCAATGCCATTGTGAGAAAAGGTCCTCTAGTAGAGACATGGCTGGAAGGGAGGTCTGGAGTTCTGCTAGGCTGACACCCCAAGAGCAGGTGCCTGAACAAGGCTTCCCTTTCTGGTCTGCTAACAGCAGGGAATAGGGTGTCGTGGGCTTGCCAGAACAGCCAGGGTGCATAATATGACAGGTGAAGGAGAGAGAATTGTGGGTGTGGAGAAGTGTGGGTGTAGAGAAACTTAGTGGAGGGGTGAGGTTGGAAGGAGTGGATGGGGAAGAGCCAGAGGCACAGGTGTCAATCAGGTAAGGTGGCTCCTGTCCACGTGCTGCTCTGGCATCACCCATGATCTTCTGGGCACACCCTCTCTTGGTGGGGTTGTTGGAGTGTGGAGGGGTCTCCCAGAGCTTCTCACGCTCTGATTCCCTCAGGAATTTATCACAAGGTCCTGGAGATCCATGTAATGACAGCTCTGGCACCTCCAGTGTCACAGCTCCCATCCAGCAGCAACAGGAACAAATTTGTGTCCTGGAGGAGGAACAGTGGTCCTGGCACTATCTGGCCCACTCTCACTCTATATAATGCTCAGTAGAGACAAGGAAGAAATGAAAGTTGCTGTTTCCCATCTGCTTCTTTACTATAGGTGCCAACCCAATCCCAAACCTCAAGGAGGTGTGCTGAAAATCTGTGAGTTCATGGTGAGGTCAGTCACGGGTCACAAAGCAGCAAAACACCGTCTCTGCCACCACGGGACAGGCAAGGAGGTTAATGTTTCACAGTACACTTAGCTCAGCAGCAGAGCTCTGTCAGTGTTTCACTTGGTAGAAATTATTTATTGACAAGAAGGGTTTCCAGAATGTCCCAAGGAAAATTCTTTGTGAAACTGTGTTTCTTTCAAGTTAAGCTATTAGGAACATGAGTTGAAAACTGACCCAGGGATGCACACTCCTGTCAATCAGTTACATTTAGGAAAGGAAAGATTAAAAAACTCTGAGGCAGAGCCAAACACTTAAAAGGAAGAATTCTTTGCATTGATTCCTGTGGTAAAATGCCAAGACAGGCCTCATGATTTCCTGGACCAAGTGCAGAGAAATTAAATGAAAAATATGAATAGGCCAAATACTGAGATCCTCATTACAGAAAAGGGCCATGCAAGGGTACCTAAGATCTGGCCTCTCATCAGGGAGAGAAAATAATTGAGAGAGCTCTGGTTGCAGCTCAGCCATAGCCTTGTGCTCAGCATCCTCAGCAACCTTCTTTTTCCTCATCTGCCAGCTCACTGTTCTCATGCCAATTAAGGAGAAAAAAAAAAGGAGCCGAAACTACCTGCTCTATTTTTAATCCTACTTGTCTGTAGATAAACTGCATGTTAGATGATTAATAGATTTTTATCACTTCATAAAGTTTAGACTATAAAAAGCCTACCCCTCTCTTTGGACTGTTAAATAACTATGTAAGCCTTGCTGCTGTTACTTGGAATCTAAATTAAACAGAGCACTTCTGAGAGCATTTGTTAATATCTTAAGTGGACCATGTGGCCTTGGCAGAGCCAGAGGGGAGTTTGTCCCCTTCTGTGGCCTTGGGGAAGCTCAACTGCCCGGTTTCACCTAGGGAGACCAAGCCATGGAGGCCATGTGGCTAAGGAAAATTGGGGCACAGATGCAGGCTGTGTTTGACCATGCCAGGGCTGTACCCAGCCATTTGCATCTGGTGCTTGCACATTTAACACATGCTAATTCAATTAGAGTTTGCATGTGATGAGGGTTTGGGGATTGTGGTGCCAGCATGGCTCTTCACATTGACCCCTCTGTTCCCAGGGCAAGCATGAATTTGCCTTTGGGTTTGGTTTTTTTTCCTTTTTAACTAAGAGCACAGGCTGGAATGGTGTGGCATTTGAGCAGGCATTAGACAAAGCCTGCAAAAACCTTAACCTCAAATGTACTCATCAACAGAGGCTGTAGCCTCTTCTGAATCAAGACCAGGGATTTGGATTAAACTGGCAACTTCTGTCGCTGAAAGAAGAGCAAACCTGAGCCTGGGCTTCTGCACCTCCTCAAACTTTGCACACTGATCTGGTAGCCACCAAGCCCAGATGGAAATTGATGGTTGCCTATAAAGACAGTTGTAAAAGCTGTTGCAATCTGCTGTTTTATGGAAGATATTAAATCTGTCAGCTGGCCCAGTCTATACCTGAAAATGTTTATCTTCCATGACACATTTGCCTTCAACTAGCTATTCAGTGGTTATGAAGACTTTTTAGCCTTTGTCCATGGTTTTTCTTTTGATTTAAACTGATTAAACTGATTTAAACATCAGCCTAGGTGCATTGGATGACAAGTGGTGTTTTCTGCAATGTATTAACAACAAATCATCTTGTACAGGATACAATAAATCAAACCTTCAGAACAGTCAGCTAAAAATAATATCAATGTTAACTCAAGTTGTTTGCAAACTTGTTCATGAAGGATTAGGCTAACAAAATGAAAGGAGGGAGGAACATCTTTGCTTGAACAGGAAAAAATAGAAAATTTCTGATGAAGAATTTACCTTGGTGTGCTGAGAACTGATGTTACTGCATGAGTTTGGCATCTCCTAATGTTGTACTTTGTGTACCTTGTATTTTCATGCCAAGCACTAAACCAAATGCTTTTCTGTGGATTTTTTCTGTTAAAACTATTTGTTATTTAGCCTCATGGCCATTTCTGGAGTCTATGTCTGTGTTTCTGGTTAAATGGTTGCTTATTACCTTTTCAGAGTTACATAACCAACAAGGCGATGCTCAGCCATGGCTGTCATAGTAACACTTTTCTGCTAACAAGGAGGAAGGAGCTGTACAGAATTCAAAAGAAAACCCCAACTTCCCAAAACCCAGCATGTGAGAGGTGTGTTTATATTGAATTGTTGGATAAAGTTGTGCAACCCTAAATGCAACCAAGCGTAGTCAGGCTGCCTCTCCTGCCAGGGATGCCACCCACATCTGTCTGGGTTGTGCCTGCATCAGCTGTTTCCTGCAGCCCTCCACCTCGGGCTGAGCCTGCTGTTGCTGGGTGCTGCTGCTCTACTTCAGCAGCTCCCCCAGGCTCCCCAGGACTGAGGCTCTGCTCCTCTCAACACCCCCAGACACTCCTGCTCCTCCTCAGGGCTCCTGAGCTGCCCACCCAGAGCCCCGATGGGCCCAGGCAATGCAGCCAGCCTGGAGGTAAGTTAGCCCCCATTAAAAAAACCTTTTTATAAATGTGCCTTTAGATAAATGGCAAAGTACAGCAGCATTCAGCAATTCCCTGTGAGGGACTGCCAGGCGAGACTCCTGCAGGCAGCTCTTAGGAGGAAGTGTAGAGGCTTGCTGGAAATACACTGAAATCCAAGAAACACCATGTGCAGACCTAGAGCAGTGTTTGCTTGTTCAATCTGTTCAGTAGGCTGTTTCTGAGACTAGAAACAGAGCTTGACTTGCTGTAGTAAAAGCAGGACAATTTCTAGACTTCTTCAGGGACCAGTTTGCCCACTTTTATTCACGAGGCAAAGAAAACAAACCTTCCCACTCTGTAGCTCCTAATGCTCTTTCTGTATTGGTGGCCTATTTTTCTGCTTGAGGACAGGGAGGGACCATTGAGTCACACACAATCTCGTGCCCTCCTCCTCCTCTCATTTAAATATTAATATGATGAATTATTACTAGAGTAACAGCTGTGCACTACTCATATCACAGCAACATAACCTTCCCCTCCTCGTCGGAGCACAGCTATTCCTGACTCCTGTTTTCTGGTTGACCTTCTCACTTCTTCTGGATGACTTTTTAAAATTGCTTTGTTAGTTCTGGTGTGGTATCATTAGGATAATTGTTTGTTCTGTTTTTTCTGCTTAAATATTAATGATACTGAGGAAGTCAAAAGATAGCTGCAGTAATGGTAAGTTAAATGTCTGTGTGTATTCTCCCATGAGATCTGTTTGTTTAGAGAGAAAGAACTGTAAAGATGAACCTTTCTAACTAACACTTAGAAACATCTCCTTCTCTTTGAGAATTGACAAAATAATAATATATTGGTTTTTATAGAAATAAAATAATTTCATATTAATCAGCTAGTGTCTCTAGATAATTCATAGCAATAGCTAACGTTGTCCCTAGAAGTACTAACATTGTCCCTAGAAACCCTAAGGTATTGAATTTTCTGTAGATAAAGTATTAAAAGAAAGACTGCTAATAAAACCACGAGACAACTCTGTATAGACTGCTGAAAATAAATGTTTGGCATTGAATAAAGAAGGGGAGGGAAAGATAAAACACCACCAGTTAGCTCAATACAATTGGAAATAGCAAGGTAAAACATTCCTGGGCAGATTTGGAAATGTTAGTAGATGTTAAGTTTTGTGGGTAAAGGTCCTCTCTGCTGAGCACTTTCTGCATGGTTCTTGTGTTTGTGCATGTGTGTGTGTGGTTTACAGACCCACAGGTTTTCTTCTCCTTGAAAATGTCACTCTTTGGAGTACTCTGATGTTGCAGAGGGGTTTGTTGGTTTCTGCACCACTGCTGTGGAGGATGTAATGCCAACAGGAGCATAGAAATCAGGTTCACTGGATTGGCTTGAATTTAGCATGGGATGAAACTTTTTGCTCTTGGTGCTTAGGGAGAAAAAAATGGAAATGCTCTTAAAAAGATTTAAAAATTAAATGTCCATATTTTTGTTTGGAAGATTTTGTTTTAAAATTTTGTTTTAGTAAATCATTGTTCTTAAAGCCAAACAAAATACTTTCAATTTTAATAAAATATTGTTTAATTGCTTTATCAGGGGGTTAAGAGCTCATAAATAAAATAGAAAACCTAAATATTATTCCAAATTTATAAACGATGTCTTTCTTTTCCCACCCATGACAAAATGAGTAGAAACCTTTTTCCCCACTCAGCCTTACCAGTGACAAGAGAAAGGGAGGCAGGAGGGCTCTGCTGCCAGAGAACTCTTCCCATTCAAAACCAGTGTCTAAGTCTGTGCCTGTCTAGGGGCTGGGAAGAAGAAAAAGCGGAAAGAGAGTACTGCAAACTGTGTTTCTCAGTCACTGACTGCTCTGATAGAATGCTAAATGTAGTGCTGTAACTGCTGAATAATTTTTCCACACTGCTTTTCTATGAACAAGTACCTAGTGGGAACAAAGAGCCTCATCCTGACTGTTTGCAATTCCTACCGCAGTTGACAAAAGTTTGGATTGAGACATGCTCAGTGTTTTTTCCCCGTTGTGTTTTGTACCTCCTAAAGCTTGTTAAAGTTAGAAAAGCTTTTGTTCACTCAGTTTACCGTCCCCGTCAGGAATGTCTTAATTCTCATGCACCTTACTGTACTGCAAATTATTTGGCAAAAATGGTGCTTTTATAAAAAGCCTCGACAAACTTGTAGCATATGCCCCAGATAAAATCTCCTTTCAAACAGTCCCTTCAGATGATTATCTGCAGTGATTGCAAATGAACCTCGTGGCAAGCTCATAACAACTGTCCTCATGGACGGAAGAGAAACCTGCTGTCAGAACTACAAATAATTTGCGTAACCCAATTTAAAGCTCTAACAAAATGTTCCTGTTAAGAGGATTGTTATACTTAACGTGTGAGATGAAAATGCTTTCTGAAGGTCAGGAATGCACAGAAGATAGATTAGATCTCTTGAAAAGACAAAAAATAGGTTTTTACCAGAAGTTTTCCTCTGTCAGACTTTCAACTTGGCATTCTCAGAAACTTACATAAGTGCAGCTTTATTCCTGCAAGTGCTGTGTTTGCTCTGCAGAGGGAGAGGAGCCTCAGAGCTTCGGGAAAAATATAACTGAAGGTAGACTGGGAACTCAGGTTATTTTCTGTATATTTCTGCTATATTCTCAGGTATATTTCAGCAGCAGCAGCATAAATAAAAGCGTGTTTTAAAGAACACAAGGGTGGGTTTGGGGAAGTATTCCCTAGATGCTGGCTGCCACAGCAGACAGTGTGATGCTGGGGGGCTCCAGGCAGTCTGTGTTGCTGCTGCAGGTGAGCCAGTCCCTCCTGCAGCAGGGAGTGCCCCGCAGGTGACAGTGGTGGCAGTGGGTGGGCTCACTGCTGTGCTGCAGCATTAACCCCTGCAGCAGGAGTGGTGGGATGAGCTGTCCCTCCTCGAGGTCTCCTGCTCACCCCTGCTGAGTGACAGAGGTGGGACAGACTCTGCTGAGGCTGCAGATGGGGGCTCCTGGAAGTGCATTGAACCCAGGAAAGGCATCTGGGCAAGGAGTCCTGCTCTCCTGGTGTTCAGTGACCTGGTTGCCTCTGCTCAGTTGGGAGTTAATGGAAAACTGTCAAACAGAGCCACAAAACCTGAATTTGACACACTGGAAAACAGCTTTACGAGGTCTAGTTTTTCTTAATAGGATTTAGGGGGTGCGGCACGACTTGGAATGCTTTTCATATGGGATACAATGGAAAGAAAATGAAATTACAGCCTCTGTAACCATCAGAGAGCTGGGCTAATGGTGACATTCTCCTCAACCCCTGCATACAGTCACATGTAGTTTCTGTCCATCTCCCCAGTCAACCAAAACCTGAGATTGCAGAGAAGCTGATGATGGAGATTATTTAAACACTTAGCTCCTCATCTCCTTCAGTGCTGCATTCCCCTAATGGCTCAGTCTGTCCCTGTAACTCTGTGTTCCCTCCTGCCCTGGCACTGGCTGCCCTGCAGCAGCAGCTGCACTGAGGAGTGTGGGGTCTGCACCAGGACACCAGGCAAGCAGCAGGGTTTGGGTGGTAAGAGAGGCTGTGGGGCCATGCATTGGAGCAAAAGAATAGGAAAAACCTTTGTCCTGGAGAGTGGGGTGTTTTCTTACAGCCTTCTGCTTTGCACTGCTGGGGACCTTTTCCAAAAATAGGTTTGTGAAGGGGAAGAGAAGCTTGACCAGGGTCCTCTGCATCACAGCAGCTGGTGCCCCTCACTCCCTTGCAAACTGTGCTCCCCCAGCAACCTGTCACCCACCCACGGGAAATGTCCCACTGATGGGGACATTTCTTCCTCAGAAACTCTCTGGGCCACTTCTTCTCCTCCTCAATGTGCTCCTATGCAGCGAGACTCTTTTACCACAACCCTTCTTGACAGCTAGAAGCTTTCCTGTCCAGGAATATCAGGAGCAGGCAGCCTGGGGAGGTGAGGCAGCCCGAGTTAGCTGTCAGGGGTGGATGTGCCCGTTCCTGCTCGGCATAGGAGCTGGGCTGGGGAGAGGCAGCACTGTGGGGAGCAGTGTCACAGCACTGTGGGGAGCAGTGTCACAGCACTGTGGCATTCACAGCCCCTTGGTGGCTCAGGCGAGGTTCTTCTGATCGACCATGACTTTGCTGATGGCTAATTCTTCGGATGGAAACATTTTTGTGCCAGGTAGATTTCCAAATGTGAACTTTGCTGGAATGTTTAGCTTGTTTTACAAGAACTGGGGCAGAGGATACCAGAGGATGCCCTGCTTAAAAACAAGCAAACAAAAAATAAGTTTTTAAAATACTCTTGCCTGTTTCAGAAAAGGAAGGCACTCTTGAAATCCAGAATCAAAAATGCATGTTGTATCTTTCTTGTTGTTCATGAACTGGACACCTCAGATTTTGCAGACTGAGATTTGTTAGCAGATTAATTCCCATGCTGTGATCCTGGGTGTGCTCCAGCCCACACAACTCCTCAACAGAAATTTTCCTGTGACTGCATCCACAGGCTTCAGCAGGCTATGCTGGGATTGGGCACTTTAATTGAATTTAAGTATACTGTTCCTCCCATGTATTGCTTTTAGAGGCTCCTGTTGGCTTCAGCAGCTACCCTGACTTATGTGTGGAAGAAACAAGGACCAAATAGGTAGGGAACTTTTAAGAAATAGGTTGGGAGAGAAAGCTTGTAAAAATGAGATTTTAATTGGACAGGAGAAAAGACAATAGAAACCAGGAAATGGAAAGAGATTTGGAGAAACTCAATGGGCTCTGAGAGGGAGTGGAGAGACTGGCACAGAGGGTGTGCAGACAGACCCAGGGTGTACAAGCTCAGCTACTTGGGGGTTTCTGGTGTTGGGCAAAATCAGAACTGCCTGGACAAAGCCTAGAATAACTTGTAAACTCAGAATTCAGAGCTCTGGGGATCTGTACCTGCCGCCAGGACTAAGGACTTTGAAAACTGAGTTGAAAAGTTGAACAGTAGAATAAAGTACAAAACCCTTACAAATGTCAGTTCTAGTAATCTTAAATCTGCTATTAAGGGCTGCTTCAACCTTGTTCTATTGTGACTCAGTTCTGAACAGTAGGAACAATAATATTCTGACATTCTTTCAGATTGTAGAAATTAATTTAGTGGTTATTTGCAGAGCCCTTAAACCCTGGTGGTTCTGAACTCAGACTGGGGCAATATGTGATGAACAGCACATAGGGCAGCACACTGATTTTGGTTTTTGTCGGTATTCAGTTGCTGGTAATCAGGTGAGCACTGTCTTGTGCAATGAATGAAGGAGAGCACTGAGCACTTGTGAGGAGAAAAAGGAATATCAGCTCCTGCAGTAAAGCTGGATGAGAGCAGACAGAGCTTTTCTGATTACTGTGATTGTCATGCCACATGGAGCTCCCTTCCAAGGTCAGAGAAGTTTACAAGCTGTCAGGAAGGCCCATATTCCCATGTTCTCCTACTATCTGGAACGTTTCAGCAATCAGAAAGACAAATCTTCTTGTTCCTCTGTGTGAAAAGGTTCAAAAGTTTCCATTACTGCCCTGCTGCTTCCCTTGATTTCAGCAGTCCCCGCAGGTTCTTTGTTGACATTTCTTAGCTGACAGCAGCCTGCTCAAGCCCTGCCTCTGACTCCCTGCTGCCTAGCAATGATTACACTGCCACTGTTTACTAACAAACGTCTTTGGACCTGGGATGATAAACACGGGGTACAGGGCAGCACTTTGATCGCAGATTGTACATGTAGTCCTTGAATCAACTTTACTGCAAGCAAATGAGCTGCCTTAATTATTGAAACAGGGATATTATCACAAGCCATAATAATCTCACTCCACTCTGTACTTCGAGGAAGTATCTAGATAGTCCATGCAGTTGTGGAAATACCAGCTTGGGTAGTCTGTCAGGAGAAAATATACAGCTGACATCCCAAAACCTTTGTTGGCTTGAGGGGAAAATCACCACCTTGGTTTTGATTAATATTGTGCTGTTTAGTGAAATCTTTGTAAAGCATCTCTGACAGACAGGCTTGGGAGTGTTAAGTCCTCCTTGGAGTCACCCTTGGAGCAGGATGGCTTGGGCAGTGGTAATGAGATTCCTAGGCCAGCCCTGGCAGTATGGTTTGACTCTGAAGGCAAGGGCTGAGCCTTCAGTCTATCCTTGCTTTCTGGGATTTACCTTTCCAACACAGAAATCACGGACAGACAGGCTGTCCTGGAACAGTTAACAGCAAGAAAAAGGCAAGAGGTTTGTAAGCTGCAGTCCTACTGCTCTGAGCCACCATTCCAAGACACAGCAAGAGTTTGCTGTCTCTTGTCTGGTGGCTAAGCTGGTTCTTGATTGCTTTGGGTGGCCAAGCAGGAACTCCCACAGTGCAGTCTGGCCACGAGTGAAAGGGTTTGTGCACCTAACTTCTGTGATAATGGATGCAAGGGGGCACAAGGTCTGTCAGCTGGTTTGTGATGCTGTGAGCTGGGGACATCAGATTAAAAACAGGAACCGTGCAGCAGCTCTTGCTGTCACCCAGGGCAGTGCTGGAGTAGGTCGTGAAGCACACGTGAACACTGTTATCATGCTGGAGTCTGCTGAATTGCAGCAATCATGAGAACCAAGTATTGCAGTTAGAGCTGGTCCAAAGGTTGGAACTCATCTTCTTTGAGTCATCTTGATTGCTTTTGTTTTGGGAGTGTCCTGATTAAACAATAAGAAGACTTATGAGATAATGGTTAGCAACTTTTTGTGTTTACTAAAATAGGTTTATCAGGAATTGGCTTTATTTTAATTGAGGCTTAAATAGTTCTCCAGTGTTTCATAAAACACAAAGAATGAGGGAGGAATAAATTTTTCTTTTCAAAAAATATAACTTTAGGTGCATGGGGTATCTCTTAAGTTTTCATTTAACAGGTTTTGAATGTTGAAATTTGCAGCTGAAAACTGTTTATAAAGATATGCTGGAGATAAGAGAATGCTGATGCACTTACAAGCAGAAGATTTCTCTACCTCTTTATCTTTCTCAATTCCAGCTCACTTGCAGGGTAAATCTTGCTATTTATATAGTGAAAGAACTTCTAGGTATAGCCCTTCAATGAAATGTTTACCTCCATGAGATAACTTTCTGGGTGGAGGACTGCTTCTCAGTGCTTCCTCAGCACTGGGGTGTCCAGTGGAGGTATTTCTGAGAAGAATGAAGGTCATGAAGACCAGTTGGACCAGCTGGCACTGGAGCTGTCACTGAGCTCTGCAAAGACTGACAGCCTTGCTCCCTTCTCTTGTACTCTCTTCTCTTGCACCCACGCTGTGTGTGTATGTGTATGTGTA